>VWZE01007074.1:0-33882 GCA_013396675.1 Eubucco bourcierii | reverse complement strand
TTTTTTTTTTTTTTTTTTTTTTTTTTTAAGCATTCATCTACTAAACAGAACAATTTCTGCAAGGGTGGAGGAAATGCTGCTGACTCTTTAGGTGAGATTAATTTCAAGACTGTGGCCAGACTCAGGAAGCTGGTGGAAGAAATCCTTCATAGTTGGATAATGAGTTTGCAGCTTTATGAGTAATTCTCCTGAGTTACGTACCCAGTACCTTGGGTGTGGGTGACACATTCATTCTTTCCCTCCCTTTTTGAATGGAAAATGTCATCCAAGCACACAAATGTGATATTAAAAATTAAAAAAAAAAAAAAAAAAATCATGAGGGGAAGTCACAAATTGTGTTTTGCTTGTACAATGTCCAATATAGCTGCTATCTAGAGGAGTCTGACAGTGGGTTCTCCAAGAGCTTCCCCAGTTGAGCCTCTGGGTGGAAACCAGGACAGTATCAAATCAACAGACACTGTTTTGTATGCCTCTACTACCAGCAACATCTGTGATGCAGAGATCAAACCAGGCTAACTCAGTCTCTAATGTCCACATCCCCCCTGCTGGGTCTTCACGTTTGTGCATTGTCCTAGGCAGACTGCAGGGATCTGCTGTCTGTAGCAATGCCACATTCCTCCCAGCATGACATGGCGTAAGTAGATTGCAGCCAACTCCCTGTTTTGACCAAGCCAAGGCTTTCACAAGGAGATTACCTGAAGTTTTAATGCTATCAAAGATCAGTTGCATAGAAACCAGAAGGAAGGAAGAGAGGCCTTTTTCTAAAGATGCCTCTGCTCCATCTGGACCCATCACCATCCATTACTCGACCGACTTTCTGGGACTTCTCCATGCCTTCCCCTATGCCATGCCCAGGCACTCAAAGTGAAAATAGTTTACGACAGTTCCTGCTGGTTTGACATCGATTCTGTTTCTCCTGGAGGAGGAATTAGCAGATGGGACCAGTGGAAGACGTCTGAGCTAGAGAGCTGGACAACTGGAGTCTTTCCAATCCAGTAACTACCGTCCAAAATACTGAGGATGCAAAGATCCTCCAGGGTCAGAACCTCTTTCTTAGGGGTAGGAACAAGGTCAAGGAAAATATGCAGGTGGTTACCAGCAGGGTGTGCAGGCTAACTTATGCCTGTGTGGTCTGACTGTTCCCCAAACTCCTGTTTTGCTTCCTTATTCCCCAGTCAACCCACTAATTAATTCCAGCAAAATAACCACAATACTAAAGAGCTTCTGAAATTAATGTGATGGGCTCACAAGCAGCTTCCATCATGCAGAACTAAAATTAAACATATACTTGGCCTCACCTCATTCACAGGATCACAGGATGTTAGATGACGGAAGAGACCTCCATAGATCATTGAGTCCAACCTCCTGCTACAGCAGGACCATAAAATCTAGCTCAGGAATGCATCCCATGGAGAACTGGATAAAAGACCTCACAATTTATAATTGTATTTGTTTTATATTATATTAATTTATATTTTATTTGTTTTTCTTTTTCATTTCTATTTCTTAGTTTTCATTTCTTCTTTTTTTTTTTTTACTCTTAGCCAGGTGTGATTTGCTCTTCTTCAGCCAACACAGTGAGCCAGTGAAGATATCCAGTTACTATGCCAAGCAGAAATGACATAGGGTGGCCAAGGAAAGGATGGTTTCAATGCCAATAGTGTAGTCCATTTTGGGTTTTTTGGGTTTTTTTGTTTGGTTTTTTTTGAGGTTTCATTTGGTTGGTTGATTTGGTTTGTTTTAATCTCCCTTTTCCCCCATTTTCCTTCTTTCCTCTCCATCTTATTTTCTCCTGCCTTCCTCCTTTTCTTTCCATCTCCTCCCCTTCCTTTCCTCTCCATCTCCTTCCTTTTCCTTTCCTCTCCTCTTGATCTCCTGCCTTTTCTCCCATCTTCCTCTTTTCCCCCCTTTTCCTCTCCATCTCCCTCCTTTCAGCACCACCTCCCATTTTCCACCACATCTGTCCCTTTCCCACCCCACACTGCATTTTCTCCTTTTTTCCCCCAAACACAGAGCACCTGGGTTCTGTTGGAGTCTCCTCCTACCCCAGGTGTGGCCACTTTTCCCTCCCTGTCCACTCCCCTTTATAATGGGCCCCAGGAAAGACAGAAGCCCCAAGTTTGCCCAACTGGGCAGAGGGATCCTCCTCCCATCGTCACTGGTGAGTCCTCATGGTGCACACTGGGTGAATGGTGGAGGGGATTCAAAGGCCGGGGGGCCTGGTGGCCCCCCGGTTGTGCAGGATAGGGAGCTGATCATTACAATGACACTTTTTTTGCTACCTTGTAGAGCAGCTGCTGGAATTCAGGCTTCTACTGGCTAAACATAACACCTCAGAGCCTAGCCCAGGAAGGGTCCTCCAACATCACTGGTCACGCAAGAGCTATCAGACAGGACAGGTAGCGTTGGGTGCAGCAAGACTTCTTCAAATAGCTTTTCCTGGTTCTGCTCCACATCTCATGGCTTCTGTTGTGCTTACTGCTCTTCTTTTCCTGATCCTATAGGATGCTGATCCATCACCACTCACCCTTTCTCTTTTAAAATACACCTTTAGATGATCATAGAATCACAGAATGGTTTAGATTGGAAGAGACCTCAAAGATAATCTAGTTCCAACCCCCTGCCATGGGCAGGGACATCTCCTGCTAGTACAGGTTACTCAAGGCCTCATCCAACCTGGCTTTGAACACCTCCAGGGAGGGAGCAGCCACAATCTCCCTGGGCAATCTGTGCCAGTGTCTCACTGGAAAGAACTTCTTCCTAACATCTAGTCTAAATCTCTCATCTGCCAGTTTAAACCCATTGCCCCTTGACCTGTCATTGCAAGACCTTGTCAATAGTCCCTCCCCAGCCTTCCTGTAGGCCCCCTTCAGATACTGGAAGGCCACTCTAAGGTCTCCTGGAAGCCTTGTCTTCTCCAAGCTGAAGAGCCCCAACTCTCTCAGCCTGTCCTCAGAGCAGGGCTGCTCCAGCCCTCTGATCATCTTTGTGGCCCTCCTCTGGACCCGCTCCAACACTTCCATGTCCTTCCTGTGCTGAGGGTTCCAGAACTGCACACAGTACTCCAGGTGGGGTCTGACGAGAGCAGAGTAAAGGGGCAGAATCCCCTCCCTTGCCCTGCTGGCCACGCTTCTCTTGATGCAGCCTAGGACTCGGTTGGCTGTCTGGGCTGCATGTGCACACTGCAGGCTCATGTTGAGCTTTTCATCAACCCAGACTCCAAGGTCCTTTTCCTCAGGGCTGCTCTCCAGCCATTCACCACCCAGCCTGGATTTGTGCTTGGGATTGTGCCTACCCAGGTGCAGGACCTTACACTTGGCCTTGTTGAATTTCATGAGGTTGGCCTGGGCCCACCTCTCCAGCCTGTCCAGGTCCCTCTGGATGGCATCCCTGCCCTCTAGCAAGTCGACTGTGCCACACAGCTTGGTGTCATCTGCAAACTTGCTGAGGGTGCACTCCATTCCTCTGTCCATGTCACTGAAAAAGATGTTAAATAGCACTGGTCCCAGCACTGACCCCTGAGGGACACCACTTGTCACTGGTCTCCAGTGGACATTGTGCTGTTGATTACCACTCTCTGCTTGGGACCATCCAGCCAATTCCTTATCCAGCAGTGCTCCACCCATCAAGTCCATGTTTTTCCAGTTTGGTGACCAGGATGTCATGTGGGACAGAGTCAAATGCCTTACTCAGGTCCTGGTAGATGACATCAGTTGCCCTTTCCTTGTCCACTGTCGCTGTGACTTCATCATAAAAAGCCACTAAATTTGTCAGGCAAGATCTGCCCTTGGTGAAGCCATGCTGGTTACCACCAATCACCTCCCTTTGTTTTCATTCCCTGAAAATCATCATGTGGAAACTTCTCTGCATCACATCAAGAGGCTCCTGACAGCTGAAAGAGCTAAGGAGAAGAAGCAGCAGCAGCAAGAGCATCACTCTGCTGCTGCTGTACTTCAAAGTATAGTTCCATCTCACCACCATGCTGGTTCCAGCAAACCAGCTGCTTCTCAAGACATAAGAATGCTGCCTTTAGAGTAGATTCCTCTACAAACAGGGATGATAGTCATCCTCCAACACAGATGCAAACAGGAAGAGCAGGAGAATATAGGCTGGCCAATGTTTTGAAGCAGTGAAAAGCAGCCATGAGTGTTTTCTCAGAAACTGGTGTTGAAGGTCTTTGCCACCCCACATATACAAGAGAAGTAAAACTAGAAGGCAGGCAAAACCTAAACAGCCTTTGTAAAAACCTCGAGGAGCAGGTGGGAGTAATCACACAGCATGAGGGCTACACCACCCTGCCAGGTCACAAGGTGGGGCACCCCTTCTGAGAACCATCTGTGAAAGCCCCTCCTCCCACCACACACATCAGCTGCTTACGCTACTGAGTATTTTTGGGCAAGATGTGAAACTGAGCTACAAGGTAAGAACAAAACCCTGATAGCCTTGCTACACCTGGCCCTAGGACTCTGCAGATCCAATTGAGATGAGCAGTTCTGTGGGAGAAAAGACCCACAACCCTCAAGGTGTTCTGAAACCCTGACAACAAGGCACCAATATGGCAAACCAAGCCATTTTCAAGGTCTTCCTGCAAACCCCAACAGATTTTTGTTTGTTTGTTTGTTTTTGTTTTTCCACATTACCTCCCTCCATGCACATGGTTGACAATTCCTCCATGGTTCCTTATGCTATCAAACTGACACCATCTCAGACAGCTTCTAGCTCAGCAAACACAGCTGCCTGCACATGATGCATATTTTGGGGCTGAAATTGAAATGCAAACTGCTGCTAAAATAACCAGCATGGAGGAGTGATTGTTTTTTCTGCTGGAAAATGGAGACATTTTCCATTTCTTCCCCACCCCCATCCTTTAAATGATTTTACCAGCCCATAGAAAAAAATACAAATTGCATGACTCAGAGGGAGAGTTGTCTTCTACACATCACAGAAATCCACACATGCACCCAAGTAGTTGGGTGAGGCACTGCCTTCTGTCCCAAACAACTAAGCACCACCAGCAGAACTCAGTAACATGCCCATGAGAAAATATAGGCAAGACAAGAACCAGCAACAATACTAAGAAGCACTGGAACAGGCAGTCCAGACAGGTGGAGGAATCACCTTCAGTTGTCTCCTGAGAGATAACTCTCTTCAATCTCCTTGAGTTATTCAGAACTCATCTGGACACCATCCTATGCACCCTGATCTAGGTGAATCTGCTCTGGGGGGGAGGTTTGGCCTGATGATCCCCAGAGGCCCCTTCTAACTCCCACCATTCTGTGATCCCTTGATTTGCAGATGTGTTATCTGACATTCTCAGAACTAGAACTAAAAAGAGAGAACAGAGGAAAGGCCTCAACATGAGGCTTCAGACTGCTCAAAGCATTTATTTCCATTCCTTAATTTTCAGATTTGAACTGAGAAGCTGACAAAAATCTTCGGAGGTACCTTGAAACATTTCCCATCACGACTGCTCTTTGCAAAGAGAAGCAGCTTAAAATTGGCATGAAGTAGACATTTCTGTATAATCTGACATCTTCCACAGAAAAATCAGTCATCTCTAATTCCAGGCATTTTTTTTTTCTATTTAAAGACACAGAATACAAAAAAACCCAAACCACATCTTTACTGTTGCAGACTGCAATTAAGAGTAAAATAAGCTTTCCTTAAAAAGGAACTGATTTACTAATCAAATCCTCTGGATCTACCCCATAACTCCCCACTGATTTCTGAAGACCTTTAGGTGGTAAAAAAATATCTAGATGCTACGTTTCCAGGGGAAATTCAAGAGCTCTTAACATTTGGGTTTGGGGGTTTTTTAAGGACATGAATCAGGAGGATCTCAAAAGTAATCTTTATCAGTTTCACTCCTGTAAGAAACTATGAGATGAAGAACCACACAAATCATGGCATTGTGGAGGTTGGGAGGAACCTCCAATCTGCTGCTAGAGCAGGTTCACCTAGAACATGTTGTCCAGGATTGCAATGACCAGGCAGGTTTGGAATCTCTCCAATTAAGAGACTCCACGACCTCTCTGGGCAGCCTGATCCAGTGCTCCATCCCCCTCACAGAAGGATTCAGATGGTACTTTCCAAGCCCAAATTTGCGCCTGTTATCCCTTCTCTTGTCACTGGGCATCACTGAAAAGAGTCTGGCCCCATCCTTTTGACATCTGTCTTTTAGATATTGGTCAGCATTGAGAAGATCCTCTCTCAGGCTGCTCTTCTCTGAGATAAACAGCCTCAGTCTCCCAGCCTTTCCTCGTAAGAGGTGCTCCAGTCCCCTCACTGTCTTCACAGCCTCCACTGGACTCTCTCCAGAATTCCCTGTCTGTCTTAACTGGCAAGTCCAGTACTGGACACAATATCCCAGGCTGTGGTCTCACTGTCTGACATGTTGAAGATGCCTGGACCAGTCACACATCCCTGTGCCTCCATCTCCCATCTCAAATGTAGCACAACAGCACTGCCCTTTGTCAATACTTTTATACAAGTACAGGTGCCACCACCATGAGTCCAGGTAATCCACAGCGAATCACTGCAGAGAGCTAATGGCATGGTCTGTCTGAAAATAGACAGAAATCCCCACCAAAAACATCTAAGTCGTCATGATAGAAAAATAAATCCCCTCAGATTGTTGCTGGTATTGTATGAATCATCATGTTGTTATAGCAACTTCAGATCTGCATCGGATCTGAACACCAAGCACAGCTGAAATAATATAACAGCATTAAGTAAAAATGATATATAACAAGATAAAAATGGCTCGGCTTGAGCTCCGAGGAGCACCCACACTTCTTTCTCACCCTCTTCCCTCCCTTTGAAAACATTGCTTTCCTGTGTTTAAACAAAGAGTAGAGACTTGGAGCTTATGGAGGAGCAGGAAAGAGCTAACAAGCTTCTGAATTAAAGGAGAACCTTCAAAACAAAGAAACACCTTTAACTAAAAGCAAGTGCAATGTCCATTGATTGTCAGCAGCCTCAGGTGACTGCCCCTCCGTGCTGCAAAATCCAGGTATTCCATGGATTATATAAATAGGAGCAAGCTGCTCGTAGAATCATAGAATTGTTTCAGCTGGAAAAGACCTCTAAGATCATCCAGTCCAGCTGTAAACCTAACACCATCGTGGCCATTAAATCATGTCCTAATTTTTCCTAATATCCAACCTCAACCTGCCCTGGCACACTTTCAGGCCACTTCCTCTCATTCTATCACCTGATGCTAGAGAGAAGGGACCATGCCCTCACGTCACTCCAACCTCCTTTCAGACAGTTGTAGAGAGCAATGAGGTCTCCCCTCATAAAAGGGCATTCCCCTTCGTTCAGGGGTCCCAAGCAGAGAGATCCCAACCAGAACCAAAGATGCAGAAGGAAGAAAAGGGATGGACAAAGTCAATCTTTAGCATATCTGGTTATTTTATTAGTGGAGAAAAAGGGGAAAATGCTACTAAGATTCCTTCCACCAGAGCAGCAAAGGAAGAAAGTTAAATATTTATTTCAGGGACTTGGCAGGAAAGCAGGAGGCTCCCATCAGCCTCCAGGACACCACAGGTGCCTCAAAACGCACTACTTTGCTGAGACTAGTGCCAAGGATGCCAAGAAAGCACTGCAGGGCACTGGAACTGCTCCTCCTCCTCCCCGTGGGATGCTGGCAGCCTCAAGGAGGTTTTGAAAGAAGAGAAATAGCTGGGAGAGTTGCAAATTTTGCTCTTGATGTTTCAAGCAAATTAAACCCAAATAAAGCCAAAAATACACCAAGCAAAACCCACAGCTTTAGTTCAACATAGTCCTATTAGTCTTAACAACAGTACTAAAGTAACTCAATTAATTAAAAGCTAATAAAAAGAAGCAGCCCAACTTATTCTTTCAGAGTTCAAGAGAGCTAAAGCATCGTTCTGCCCCAGACAGAAAAACTCTGCTTTCTTTCTTCCTTTTCTTCTTTTCTTAAATGAATTTATTCATTAAAGTTTCCTCGTAGGCTGTGTAATGAGTCACTTCTTGGTTTTCTATTAAGTGTAAAGGGATGGAGGGGAATTGGTTTTAAAAGCAGGATGGAGACACTCACAAAGACTGTTACAAAAGCTTGAAAAGCTTTGGAGAGAGCCACAGATAAAGCAAGGCAGCTCCTCACATGGGCTCCAAAAATCTTTATCACCATAGCTTTCCCAGGGTCTGAGTCCTTGCTTATAGCCAACAGGGAAAGCAACTCCTTGTCTTCCACCCAAAATAAACTTGCTGAAATTTCTTCCTCCCCAGGAGAGCTTGGGAAGAAAAACCCGGAGCTCCACTAGCAAGCGCAAGGGAGGCTGCTCCTCCTGTGGAACTGGTGCTTTACAAGTATGGACAGGATTATACGTGCAGCAATGAAATATGATCAAGGGAGATCATACAAGTTCATACCAACAGCCAGTTCACCCTTGCAGTCAGACAAGCTCCAGCAGCCACCAGCTCAGAGTGAGCCACATGTCCACATAGGTGAGCAAAGACTACAGGCAGATATTTTGCAATCAGTTTGCTAGTGGGGAGGAAGATTCCATTAGACCAGAAATGCCAAGCTCAATGAAAAGCCCAAGAAATAAACTCTTCCATCTTATCTCTGACTGGATCTGGAACATCATATATATATATATATATGTCATATATACCAGCTCTAAGGAGTCCCCCTTGACCATCTAGGATCTTTGCCCACCCTTCAAGTCCTTCCTTCACTAACAGAAACTTTGAGAAAGCAAAGCCAGTGTGGAAGTCTAACATGAGATCATTAAGGTCCCTTCCAACCTAAACCGTTCTATGAAACGAAAAACAACCCAAACAAATAAGCACAATCCACCCAGTTCCATTGCTAGCAGAGGTTCCTAGCAAAGACTCCATCTTGTCCATGTGTAGCAGCAGAGAATGCGAAATTGCATGATCATGTCCAGTGATGCTCACAATCACGTGTCCTTCCTCATGACACTGATTTTCTACCCTATTTAGAATACCATCTCTCACTTTTCTAACATTCTAAAATCATAAAGAACCTTTTCAACCAAAACACTTCTAAGATCACATCCAACCATTATCTGGTGTTAAGCCACCAGCACCCATTCCCCATTCCCCAGCACCGTAACAGCTCCAGGAGCAAGGACTCAACCACGTCCCAGGGGAGCCTGCTCCAGTGTTTGAGAACCCTTTTCATTGAAGAAGTTTCTTCTATTATCCAACCTAAACCTCCCCTGGTGTGACCTGAGGCCATTTCTTCTCATCCTATCACTTGTTATGAGGGAAAAAAGAGACCTATCTGAGAAAGAATTATTTTTTTTTTAAAGGAAAAAATAAACAACACTGTTTATTTATAACACTGTGATAAAAACTCCATAGAATATAAAATATTAAGGAAAAAAAATCAAACTGAAGACAGGATCTAGGAGAACTTTTTCACTGTCATCTAGATGGCTTCCAAAGGGTTCACATGCCAATCTAGTAATAAAGCTGTCAGATGGGGTGATGTGATTTTAGCTTTCAAGCTGAAGGTTGCTATGGGAGGCTATTCCCAGCAGCAGTATTTGTAAAAGCCCTTCCCAGCACCAGACACCGCTCTGATTTTTGAGTAGGAAGAAATCCACTATTTTTTTCATTAAAAACAACCCAGAAAAAGCAGTGATTCTGGAATGAGATGGGGAGGAAAGAAATAATAAATGGGGCTATAATTCAGACGTCTGCAGACATGTAGATGCAGTAACATCCCCCTGCCAAAACTGAAGCAGCAGGTCAACCTCAGTCTTGCAGATCAGTGCTGATCACTGATGTATTCACCAGCACCAGGTCTGCCTGGACGTGGGAGAAGTTAAAGACGATGAGATGATCTCACACGGCACACAAGTGAGGAGCAGAAACGGGAACAGTTCTTGCAATGCCTCTGCAGAAGCACATTAAAGTGCAGGGTACATTGTGCATCTACATCCTGACTGATGAAAATAAGACATCGCTTCACAACAGCTTGAGGAAGTTTATGGAAGCACAGAATTGTTTCAGTGGGAAAAGACCTCTGAGGCCATTTTGTCCAAACATCAACCTTGCACCACCCCACTGCCATTAAACCACCTCCCAAAGCACCATGTCCACGTTTCTTGAACAGTGACCCCCACCTCCCTGGGCAGCCTGTTCTAATGCCTGACCACTCTTTCAGGAAAGAAATGTTTACCAATATCCAATTTAAACTTCCCGTGGTGCAACTTGAGGCCATTTCCTTTCATTTTGTCACTTGTCAATAGGGAGAAGAGGCTGACCCCCACCTCACTCCAACCGCCCAAAAGCCAGTTGTAGAGACAAATCAGGTCTCCCCTCAGCCTCCTTTTCTCCAGACTGAACAACTTCAGCCTTTCCTCATAAAACTTGTCAGCTTTTTAGAATTACAAGAAAAATACATATATAGAGAGGGGTGTGTGCAGAGAATAAAAAAAACCCCAACCCTTATACAGATAAATACACATACACAGAGAGTTGTGCAAAGCTGGTTAAATACAAATGACTGTCAAAAGTAACAAACAAGTAAATACAGAAATTATTTTCTGGACCAAATTGCAAGATTTAGGAGCCTGTTGCAAGCTGCAGGATTTACAGAGGAAACACAATAAGGAGGAGGTTTACCAAGGATTTAATGCAAGGACATAGCCATGAAGCAGCAGGAGGGGGAGATGCAGTAGCTATTTACCTTTACACAGTGCACTGAAGACTACTGAATACTGATTTATAAAAGGCTTTTAATTCATGTTGCCAAAGCTCCCAGCCATTAAGTGCTTTAATTCTTTGCAGGTTAAGTAAAGCAAGAATTGGTAGATGAGATATATGGATGGGGATGAACACTTGCAGAGCAAACATGCTGCAGTTCTGTGCACACGTGCCTCTACAAGGTTAATATCAAGGCAATATATAACTGTGTCATTTAAAGGACAAATTGAGATTTCCAGAATATTAATGCTGACAAAATAAAGAGCAGCAAATGACAGGTTTTGAGTCCCTATGCAGGTGTGAGCAGAAAATCAAAAGCAAGTGCAACCTGGACTCCAGTTCAGAAACAGACCACCTTTTCCTTTGCAAACTGGTATTAGGAGATGCTATTTTTACAAAAGCATAGCCAGCTACAACAGAACAAATAAACCAGAAAGTAAAATCACAGCCTTGTTAGGAAGAAGCCTTGAGGTCATCTAGTGTGAAAATCATAGATTCACAGAATGGTTTAGTGTTAGAAGGGAACTTAAAGATCACCTAGTCCCAACACCCCTGCCTTTGGTTGGGACACCTTCCACTAGATCAGGTTGCTCAAAGCTCCATCTAACCTGGCCTTGAACACTTCCAGGGATGAGGCATCCACAACTTATCTGAGCAGCCTGCTCCCGGGTCTCACAACCCTTACAGTAAAGAATTTCTTCCTACTATCCGACCAAAATCTACCTTTTTCCAGCTTAAAAACGTTACCTCTTGTTCTGCCATAGAATCATTTTGTCTGTAAAAGACCTTCAGATCACGGATACCAATCATTATCTAATTCTTGTCTAATTATTGTCTTATCTAATTCAAGTCTTGTGCTAAACCATGTCTCTCAGCACCACATCTCTGCATCTTTTAAATACCTCTGAGGATGGGGATTCAGCCACCTTCCTGGGGAACCTACTCCAGTGTTTGAGAGCTCTTTCAGTGAATTTTTTTTTTCTCATATCCAACCTAAACCACTGCACTCCCTAATCAAGAGTCCTTCAACCTTTCTGTAGGTCTCCTTCAGGTACTGGGAGATTAAGATATCCCCAATATCTTTTGGGGCTTTCTATTAGTAAGCTCTCCAGGGTATGCTTGCCACTGGCGCCGAAGTCTCTCACATTTGTACCTAAGCAAGCTGCAATAATTAACTCAAGCCCAGAACTTGCCCATTATGGGTTCTGCAGTGAGGTGGTTGGTTCAGAGCAAAGGCTGGTTTATAATAGTAGGAAAAAGAAAACATCAATTTGATTTAGTGCTGCTTTATTTTAGACGCTTCTCCCCTGCTGCTACTCTAACTTGTCAATGCAAAACAACCTCCAATAGATGTATTCTATATATAAAAATATATAAACAACCCATAATATTTATATACACTTATGAAAAAACATACACACACTATTGAATAAATATACATATTTGTAATATTCTAAACTGTTATAGCTGTGAAAATAAAATCTTTCCACTTGCCATGTCCCATTGACACAGACTTGAACAAGGTCTTATCAGATCACGGAGATGATTTTCAAATGCTGTCAGGTCACCAGCGTCACCCTGGGAAAACGGTCAGGACATTGTATCTATCATGGAAAGACTTTTCTCCCCCTGTAGCTTTGATAATGCATCATATTTTCAAAGGATCACTGTGGATATGCAGTCCATATGGCTAAAGGAAATCTGGCTGATGACGCAGGAGTCTTCAGTTCACTGGATCAGTGGAGCATCTGCTTTACATGGAAAGTAGGGTAGTCAAGATGAGCTGAAAACAGAACTGGGTCTGAAGCACTGGGGGTTGGACTAGCTGACCTGTAAGTGTCCCTTTCAATTCCAAACATTCTATGATTCTAAAGAAATGGGAGAGTGTACAACCACAGAAAGTAGATGGTGCACCTCTATCCTACTCAGCACAGCTGTCTTCACCAAGATGCACTTGTCTTCATCAGTACCAAGAGCCTGCAGGCAAGAGGTCCTCCAGGAAGGTTCACAAATATAAATTTCTATGATGTTGAAGACTTTCAGATCTGATTGAAATTATGATGGAAGTTATACACTAGTGCAATCTTAAGACAAGAGAAGATTTGAGACTGATGTCCAGACACAAAATGAAGATGCAGAGGGAATTCTGAAAACATGGGTCCAGCTTGGGTCCTGCACATCACAATGTCTGGGTTTGAGACAGAATGTTACCATGGCCCGGAGAAACTTTTGCCAACAGAAATGTTGACAGCACAAACAAATAAGCCAAAGAGAAGTCTTTATCAATAAATCAGGATCAAATGTTTAAGTGCCCACACTTAAAGTATATTTCCTGAGAATACTTCACCAGCATCAATCCTGAGCTCATAATATCATGGAAAAGGAGAAAATAGACACATTAACTACAGCAGCAGCCCCAGGAACACACAATTCAAGAATAGTTCTATATTAACTTCAATGTTTTGTTAAAAGTAGACCAAATTACTGCAGAAGAGTTCAATATCAGATCAAGGCTTTATTGCTCAGCCAGCACACCACCACCTACCCACCCTTCGTGTTTTGCTCTGCTTCCCCTTCCCTTGCACTCTGTTAATAAGCTCAGGGATGTCCTTCTCAGTGGTCTCAGCACCTCGTCAGCAGAAATTCAAATCAACCCAGCCCTGGAAGCAAATAACCCAATCATGTTCATCACTTTAACTTATCCTGCTTATGAATCAGGTCAAGCTTGAAATCTCCATTTACATTATCAGCTTTTGAGATATTAAGATAATCATGCAGAAGACTGATCAAAGGTTTCTCCTAACTTTGGAGTGCAAGAATTACCATACAGGAACACTTTATCTGTTCCAGCAACCCTTTTTGTCTATGTGTTTGTCTAGTGCTTTCTTCCCCGGAAATTAGGATATGGAAGACCACGCTGAACGAGAAAGCACTGATGACACCAAATAAAATTCAGCAGGAGGGCAGCAGGTACTGCATGGACATCTTCAGATAACCAGTAGATTTTAAAACAGACCATCTCTGAGAAAAGAGAGTCAAGTTGCCTTGAGCTACCTCTGTTTTACCTAGACTGGATAGAAGGGCATTCTGATTTTTGCAGACTGATTGCAGAAGTCATCAAAAATAGGCTGCTTAACAGCATTCATTTCTCTCAACCCTGATTTGGTGGGGAAATTAACTCTGTAGCCTCTCAAAAGGCAGAAAAATTCTATTTATGTTCTTACAGCCCTTTCTCTGTTGTCCATCCACCAGCCCAGTAATAGCTGCACGACCTGCACACCATCACCAGGTCACAGGCACAGTTGGTACAGATCTAACAGCAGGGAAAAAAAAAAAAAAAAGAGAGAGAGAAAGCAATTTCTGTCTTCTCAAAGAATTTTCACTCTGCTGTTCACCTCCAACTTGCTATTTTTCTTCCTACAACAAACAAAATGTAACATCATTCTGCTATTTTTGGAAACAGATGTTTTCTCCAGGATGTGGGTAGAGAGAAGCAATTTGTATCCACATTTTAGGATTATTTAAAGAGGGAGCAAAATAAATAAATAAATGTAAGGACACAAGCTAATAACACAGTCTTATTTGGAGAAAAAAAAAAACCACAAATAAATCTAGAAACATTTTAATTGAAGTGCTTTGCATTTGATACCAGCTTTTGAGAACACAGATATAATCATTTATTTATCTCATATGCAGCAAGAAAACTGGGAAAAAAAAATCCCCTCTGACGTAAACCATGGACAACATTCCCGAGCAACTCCAGAATGATGTTCTATTGAGTATTCCAACGTGATTACACTGCAATCAAATGGCATTGTGCCACAAATTCCTATCAATTCTCTCTCACTACTTCCCTTCCTCAAGAAGATGCTAAAAGACTGGACAAAAAACTGCTCCCAGTTCAAAGTGAAAGGCACATAAGAAACAAGGAGGATCACTCAAATGACTGTCCCAAAGTGGAAAGATCATAGAATTATGGAATTGTTTCGGTTGGAAAAGACCTTTGAGATCGTTGGGTCCAATTGCTAAACCAACATTGTCGAGTCCATCACTAAACTATGTCCCCCAGCACCACACCTACACATCTTTTACATACCATCAGGGATGGTGACTCCACAACCTCCCTGGACAGGTTGTTCCAATGCTTTCCACCCCCTTCAGGGAAGAATGCTTTCCTGATGTCTAACTTAACCATCCCCTGACACAACTTCTGGTCATTTCTGCTTGTTCCACCACTTGCTGCTTGGGAGAAGAATAAAAATTGCCTTAGCAGTTGATGTCACAACTTCTAGAGAGGACTTGGATTGAGAATTATTGTACCTTTGCTTTCTGCAAAGGAATTAAACACATATAGTTTAAAATTATGGTAGCCTACTCCAAGTCATAACCATGAATGCAGTTAACACTGCTGGCTCAATTTTAGAGCAACTAACAGCATAATTTTTTTCCACTGAGTTTCTCTGTCATAAACAACTCATCATGAGTAGCAGAGACGAGAGCTCGAAACAGTTCCATGGATGACACACAAGCTCACAGAGACTCCAGATCCCACTCTCCTTTCACTGGGAATTCCAATGGTCTTTTCTCCAGCCATGACCTCAGCTTAGGAGGAATCAACCAGAAGCAGAACCAGAAGCACTCTGAGAGTGAGACTGCAACATATCTAATTAAATATTTTGTCAATGAATCTCTGATTGTTCAAGGCAATTAGATGTGCAAGGAAAGGGCTTGAAGAGGTATGATCAACAGCCAGAGCAAACACATCTAAAAGTTAGGTCAGCAACTCAATTTAAATTCTCTGAATGTTTTAATGAAAAAAGAAAGGAGAAAAAGCCATTCTGCAGCCAAGCCCACACATGTAACCCAAGTGTTGTGTCTAGGAATGCAGTTTGGCTTCTCTGCTGTCAAAGAAGGGAAGCTGGAACCTCCTCAAAGGAGCTCTACTACCATGGAAGGAGTCATGGGTCTCCATGGCTCCACTCAACTTCAAGGCCCTTGAGACCTGTGTCATCATTACCTGAGCCTGACCATAGAATCAAATACAACCCACTGAGGATCATGGGGGATATCAACTGATGAGCAAGAAGAGAATGTGCCAAGACACTCACAGCAGCTCATGGACCTCAAGTTCCAACACACTGTCTCCTTAAACACTTACTCTATGAAACATTGCCTCCATTAAATTTACTTTGTTATGTCTTAGAATTACCTACACCAAGCTCAACAATGCAAAATGATGATGGAAAAGGAAATGTGACAGCATGCACAATCCTAACACAAACTGAAGCCAGTGAAAAGGAGCTAGGTGTCACCACTGGCACCTCAAAAAGTAACTTTGTCCAAGGCTACTACTTTCAGGTAAGCTAGAGAATCCATAGGAAAGAAGACAGGATAAGATAGAGATTATTAGAATGTAAAATATAATTATTTTAGATTATCAAAATGTAAAATGAGTAGTGCAATGTCACTTTTATCTTGCTCCTTTCAATAGAGAACGAGCTCATGAAAGAGGAGACATCAGATCCTTGCATCATGGTGACAAGGAAAAAGGAAGGACACACAAAGAAATTCACACCACACAACAATAAAAAAAAACTCAGTAAGGACTACTTTAAAGGCGGCAGCTGGAAACTCTCTGCTTCCTACCACACATCAGGAAAGAACAGGAAATCTCTCACAAAAAACTTAAAAGTCAGGAGATTCCCAAGAGATGAGTGACATTTTTTGACTAATTGAACAGGTTGCAGAAGCCAAGAGCTCCAGCACTCAAAGGCACAGGGAAGCCCTTGGCATAACAAGACCAGCCAAACTTGTCATAACTAAGTTGTAACACAAATGCTTAAGCTGGCCTTAGTGATTATCAATCAGGAGAAAACCAGGGAGAAATTATCACCACATTTGCATATCAGGGCATCACTCCCTCTTCTTTTGAGCATGCCTATTACTGATCACCATCCAAAAGAGAGACTCTTGAGCTAAATGAACCCTGTGTCTCACTAGGCAATTCTCAGACTACTTATAATTAAAGGCACCATTAAACCTTCAGAGAATCAGATGCCAACCCATGTCAAAAGTTACACAGCTGAAGTGGTCCAATTATACCGCATTTAAGAGATAAATCCCATCTCAAGCAGATATAATTTTACAGGAAGCTTTTTCAGTCTCTTAAAATCTTAAAATCATTCGAGATGCTCTTGTCAGTATTATCCCTTCTTCAGAAAAGACCATCCCTAGTTATCTGTAAACAAACTTCATTAATATGGGGTAAGTGGCAAACAGAAGAAAAAATCCAACTCATCACTGGTGCTGTCTGGAAGCCCATTATTTTATATTTCTTTATTTATATGACAACCTTTTCCTCCCCATTTCCAGTACTTACAGGGGGCCTACAGGGTAACTGGAGAGGTATTATTTACCAGGGAGTGCAGTGATAAAACAGAGCTCCAGAATGTTGTAGCTTGGAAGGGCCCTCTCTGGCAATCATCCAGTCTAACCCTCCCTGTTAAAACAGTCACCCAGAACAGATTGCACAGAATCACACACAGGTGGTTTCTGAATCTTTCCAGAGATGGAGACACCACCACCTCTCTGGGCAGCCTGGTCCAGTGCTCCAGCATCCTCAAAGAAAAACATGTTTTTCTTTATGCTTAGGTGAAATTTCCTGTGTCCCAGTTTGTGCTGAACAACCATTATTACCTCACCACTGAGCAACCACTGAAAAGAGTCTGTCTCTATCCTCTTCTCTCCCACCCTTTATAAATTGATAAGCATCAAGAAGATGCCCTCTCAGATGCCTTTTCAGCCTGGAGAAGAGGAGGCTCAGGGGAGACCTTATTGCTCTCTATAACCTGAAAGAAGGTTGTATCCAGGCAGGGATTGATCTCTTCTGCCACGCACCCAGTGACAGAACAAGAGGACACAACCTCAAGCTACGCCAGGGCAGGTTCAGGCTGGATGTTAGGAAGAAGTTCTTCACAGAAAGAGTGATTGACATTGGAATGGGCTATCTGGGGAGGTGGTGGAGTCACCATCCCTGGAGGTGTTTAAGGTGGGGCTGGATGGGGTACTTAGTGCCAGGTTTTAGTTAACTAGAAGGGCTAGGTGATAGGTTGGACTTAATGACCTTAGAGGTCTTTTCCAACCTGGTTAATTCTGTGATTCTACGATTCAGTCTTCTGCTGGACAAACAGCCCCAGGACTCTCAGTCTTTCCTCCTGACAGAGATGCTCCAAGCCCTTCATCGTCCTCCTAGCCTCCACTGGTCTCTCTTCAGTAGTTCCTTGTCACTATTGAACTAATGAGCCCAGAACTGGATGCAATACTCCAGATTGTGGCCTCACTGGGGCAGAGTAGAGTGGGAGGAGAATCTTCCTTGATCTGCTGGCCACACTCTCTTAATGAACCCCAAGATAACCTTCTCAACCACAAGACCACGTTGCTGGCTCATGGTGAACTTTTCCACCAGCACTCCCAGGTCTTTCTGCATGGAGCTATTTTCCAGCAGATCAATCCCTAACCTGTGCTTCTGCAGGGAGTTATTCCTTTCCAGGTGCAGAACTCTACAACTGCAAATGATAATGGATAAGAGCTTCAAAGTGAAAGTGAAGCTTTAGATTAGATATCAGTTACAAATTCTTTAGTGTGAGGGTGGTGAGACACTGGAATGGGTTTACCCAAAGAAGCTGTGGATGCCCCATCCCTGGAAGTGTTCAAGGCCAGGTTGGATGAGACTTTGAGCAACTTGGTCTAGGTGTTGTTGCCCATGGCTGTGGAAGATGATGATCTTTAATGTCCTTTCCAACCCAAACCATGATTTCTTACTTCTCTGGGGGTAGGGAAAGGAAATTTCGCTGGGGGAATGTTTTGTGGTCCCTTTTTGCATGGTTATTCAGGGTCTTTACATCCAAGCAACTTACATTCTCATGGAATGACAAAGTCACAAGCCCAGTCCATCCTTTCTTGAAAAAGCCCTTATAAACAGTATAGAAGAGTAATTAAGCACCATGAAAAGTTGCTCTTGCACAACATGGTCCGGGTGACAGAACACCCCAAAATATCTCTCAGATGAAGATGCTGATAAAGCTTTCTCTTCTGTATTTAAATGGGAAAAGAAAGTCCAAACTACAAAATCGAGTCAGAAGCAGCCATCATGTAAGATACTAAAAATATTACCATCTAAACAGGAAGGTCAAAAAATAAACTCCTAACTGCCTTCTCAAGACAACGCAGAACACGAGTCTATTCTTAAGCATACACCAAGGCCAGCGAGTTTGGGAAAAAGACAGATGGGAGAATATGCAGCAGAATATGTTCCCTAAATAATTCCACAAATAGGCTACCAAAAGTCAAGAGAGATGCTGTGTCACAAAGGAGGCAGAAGTCACAGAAGATGCATTTCTTGACATTCCCCAGCAGGAGATCTTCTGGAACAGATAGAGAAGTCTTTACTACTTGTTACCATGGCACTGCCTCCAGACACTCATCCTATTGTTTGCCCATATTTGCAAACAAAAACGCTGGCCTCCCATGGTCATGGTATGACAGATGCCACTTTCTCAGCCTTTCCCAGCAACATGCTGGTGATCACCACGGAGAATTACACTGATACAAGAACTATCAATGCTCTAAGTGGCAGATGAAGTTACTAAAACACTGTCCATCATATTTGAAAGGTCATGGCAGACTGCTGAAGTTCCTGCTGACTGGAGAAGGGCAAACATAACACCTACCTTCAAAAAGGGAAAAAGGATGAACCTTGGACTACAAGGACTTGCCATGGACTGGCAAGATCATGGAGCACCTGGGTTGGTGCAATCCCAAGCACAAATCCAGGCTGGGTGGTGAATGAGCACCTGGAGTACTGTGTGCAGTTCTGGAGCCCGCAGCACAGGAAGGACATGGAAGTGTTGGAGTGGGTCCAGAGAAGGCCACGAAGATGCTCAGAGGGCTGCAGCAGCTCTCCTATCAGGACAGGCTGAGAGAGTTGGAGCTCTGCAGCCTGGAGAAGAGAAGGCTTCCAAAGGAGACCTGATAGCAGCCTTCCAGTATCTGAAGCGGCCTACAGGAAGGCTGAGGAGAGACTATTGAGAAGGTCTTGCAATAACAGTAGGTTTAAACTGGCAGAGGGGAGATTTAAATGGGATGTTAGGAGGAAGTTCTTTACAGTTAGGGTGGTGAAACACTGAAACAGGTTGCCCAGGCAGGTTGTGGCTGCTCCCTTCCTGGAGGTGTTCAAGGCCAGGTTGGACGAGGCTTTGAGTGACCTGTACTAGTGGGAGGTGTCCCTGTCTATGACAGAGGTTGGAAGTAGATGATCTTTGAGGTCACTTCCAACCTTACCATTCTATGATTCTATGATTCCCATTTACTAGTCTCATTCTCCTGCCCTTTCAGCTGTTCCCATAACATGAAGCTGTTGGCCACCTTCAAACAAACTGGAGGGTAAAAAGGAAAAATAAATATCCTAAAATATAATTAATTACCAACCCCAACCAACAGATTAGTGAAATATTAAGGTTTGAATCAAGGAAAGAAAGATAAGTGAACACCAGTGTGGAGGAGGAGCTCAAAACACACTTCCAGCAACTACTCAGCACATGGATTACCTACAAGTAGACAAATGGGTAAGCAGCGAGGCTTATGATTTCACTTGTGGGAATAGAAACAGAGGTGGCAAGAAGGTGGTAGAAGATCTGTCAGGAGATGAAAGCCACATCTGTAGGAAAGCATGTACCTCTACTTGCTCTTCAACAGATAAGATCCTCCTTCTGAGGCTTGTATTTTACACATTTGTTTTTTAGCATCCTTGTTGGTGTCCCCACCACCAGCAAGACCAATCTTGGTTGTGTAGCCACCACTAGTGCAGCCAATCTCTACTGCTCCGGCCCTAAAGGTACTTTAGACACTTGGGTTTCCTCACACAAGAAAACATCAGAGGATTAGTATATTGCTGCCTGAAAACTTCCCCTGTGGAGCAGATACCCCATAACCAAGCCTATGTTCTTGTTTCCCAGGTATGACGATTGGAAACTGGCCAATGTGATCCCCATCCACAAGAAGGGACGGATGGAGGAACCTGGGAACTACAGGCCGGTCAGTCTGACCTCAGTGCCAGGGAAAATGATGGAGCAGTTTATCTTGGGGGCAATAACTGCACACCTGAAAGATGCCCAAGGGCTCAGGTCCAGCCAACATGGATTCAGGCAGGGCAGATCCTGCCTCTCCAACCTGATCTCCTTCTATGATCGGGTGACCCACCTGGTGGATGTGGGGAGGCCTGTGGATGTGGTCTACCTGGACTTCAGCAGGGCCTTTGACACTGTCCCCCACAGCAAACTGCTGGCTAAGCTGTCAGCTCGTGGCTTGGATGCCANCAGAGGATTAGTATATTGCTGCCTGAAAACTTCCCCTGTGGAGCAGATACCCCATAACCAAGCCTATGTTCTTGTTTCCCAGGTATGGAACACCCAAACAGCAAACAGCACACTGTGTTTCCAGCATTGAATCACAGAAATATTTTGGTTGAAAGAAACCTTTCGGATCACCATACTACACTCCAAGAAATTACGTAGTGTGTTTTCCATCAAGGTCAGATTGAGCAATCTGTTCTAGTGGAAGGTGTTCCTGCTCATGGCAGAAGGACTGGAACTAAAAGGTCTTTAGGCTTTTCCAACTCAAACCATTCTACAATTCTATAATATGCCTGTCAGGCTCTGACAAATGCATCCATCCACACAACCCTCCCTGACACACAACTGATCAAGAAATTGGGATCATAATTAAGTAGAGCCAAGGTCTAACAGAAATGTGTACTTCAGTTATATCAGAGATCTGATTTTTGTTACTTGACTCCAAAATCTAGATCTACACCATTCATTGCCTGAATGTTGCTTTTCTGTTCCAAAGATTTTTGCCATCTAACACAAGGTCTTGTTTGCAGTTAAGTCAGAGCAGAATTGCTGAATACCAACACAGCTGGATCTCAACAGCCCTTCCACTAAACTGCAGGGTAAAAATTAAGGGAGTGCCAGAGATTACTAAGAAAAACACAGTAACAGTTTCCAATCTAAGTCGTCTCATGGAGATGGAAATAATCCAGGTGCAGAGGAAGCATGCGAAGGCAAGCACACATTGCAGAGTTTGCAGCAGTCCAGCTTCTAACAGAGTCACAGCTGCCTTTACCGCAATGATCTTGCACTGGCATTTCCAGCTGTAAGAGAGAAAAGTCAGCGGAGGCAATTCAGGCTCTCTGCTCCATTCTGGTGAAATCCCTGAGCATTGCGTTCAGCTCTGCAGCCTTTAGCGTGGCAAAGACATGGACCTATTGGAGCTGACCACAAAAACGACCAGAGGGCTGAAGGTGGTGAGGTCAGGCTGAGAGAGCTGAGGTTCAGCCTGGAAAAGAGAAGGTTCTCAGGAGACCTTACTGTGGCCTTTCAGTATTTAAAGGGCCTTTCAACACTAAACACAGATAAGGACAATTTTTTATTTTTTTTCTTTTAGCAGAGCTTGTTGTGCCAGGACAAGGGTGATGTTTTTAAACTAAAAAAGAGAGATTTAGACTATATTCAAAAAAGATATTTTTTTCACACTGAGGGTGGTGAAACACCAGCCCAGGTTGCCCAGAGAGGTGATCAATGCCCATTCCCTGGAAATATTCCGGGTCAGGTTGTTTGGAGCTCTGAGCAACCTGCTGTATTTGCAGATGTCCCTGATCACTGCAGGGAGCTGGACTAGATAACTTTTAAAGGTCTCTTCAACCCAAACCATTCTATGAAAATCAGATGGTATGAGCATCTTTTTCTACAATCCCAGCAAATGTAGTTTGAAGACGACACAGAGGTCTCTCCAAGACATATATGTACATTAAAAATAAAAAAAATATATATATAAGTCCATTCTTTATTTTTTTGGAGCCAGATAAAGCTGTACATATTCTCCAGATCCTACCACCAGCATTTATTTGTTGCCATCCTCGATTCCAAAAGCAGACTACAAGTGATAATGCATGATCTTCCTGCAAAGCTCAGCTGAGATGGATGGAGGGTGAGAGGTATAATTTCAGACAGTTTATATTGCTCAGAGTACAAAGAACACTGCTTTCAGGCTGCAAGAAAGGTCACTGGCAAATCCACGTCTGCGGAAAGTAACAAAAGTTTACAAACAACATCTCAAAGGAAAAAGGAGATAATTTGGGCATTCAGGGGAAAGAGCAATCAGAGAGCAAGTCTCAGTATACAAGAGTCTTCTTCACCACAAGACACATGAGCATACTCATCTTCAGAAGTCCAGAACATCCTGTGATGAAGCACACAAGACTAGCATTGGTGCTATCAATAGTAGCACCCAGCGCAACAGGAACATCTTGGATCAGGAAAACTAAGATAATTGCCCTGAACATCCAACTTCCAGAATTATATCTTAAAACAAAAATCCCTTCCCTTCAACTGAGTGGTTTTCAAGTCCATTTTGTTTGTTCAGCCCATGCCTTAGTAGCAATAAAACCACACATTTCTACACTGCATAGTACTAAGTACTGCAGAGCGACATGTTCTCAAAGCCATAGTGCTTATGTCTCCTGCAAAATGCTTCTTGTCACGACAACCTCTGCTCCCAATGTCTGTATCCCCATGATGCAATCTCCCTACATTCTCTGGACATGGACACTTTCCCTTTGTATCTTCAAGCTCCATCCATGTATCAATTTGTTTTCCAAAGCATCCTCACAAGTACCAGTGAAGACACAAGTAGCATACATGAGTAAGCTCAACCTGGACACATACTAACTGGTTAGATTGATGATACAAAAAAAATAGGTAATTGCTGAATTTTCCTGTTTCCCTGGAGGACATTAAATCTTTATGTGCTTCATGAACACATTCATCGATGGTTGGGTAGAGAAGAAAAGCCCAAACCAGTGAGCTGTACTCTTTCTTCTGATGTTATTAACTCAGCCAACCTATTAAAGTGGAAGAGGCAGTAAGACAGTGACAGTAGAAAGCCTTAAAGGAAGTAAAAGACTTCAGACAACCAAACAAAATTCCACTTCTGAAAACAACTTAATAGTGCTCATTTGTTCTCACTTTCACATCCATGCCCCAAACATTGTATTTGTATTTAATTTTCTAGTTCATCAAGTAGAAAAATCACCCATTCCTCAGGCTTCCAGCTTTATTTACACACTTGGTTAGGATTGAGCTGAACACTCAAACCTGTCCCTGAAGGTTTCGGGTGGCCCTAGCTCAGGTTCGCACTCATCCTGTAGGAAAGGATGAGCAATGGAAGCTTTCACATCACAGATACCAGTACTACCCAGAAGAAACCATCTTCCAAACGAGGAAACGAGGACCAAACGAGGTCCTACCAAGTCCAGAGTAGGGCAACAAAGCTGGTGATGGGGCTGGAGATCATGACTTCTAAGGAAGTAATGAGGGAACTGGAGTTGTTTAGTCTGGAGAAGAGGAGGCTGAAGGGAAACCTAATTGCCCTCTACAACTCTCTGAGAGGAGGTTGCAGTGAGGTGGGGGTCAGTCTCTTCTCCCTAGTGTAAGATGATATAAGGAGAAGAAACAGCCTGAAATTATGCTAGGGGATGTTTAGGTTACCTATCAGGAAACCTTTACTGAAAGAGTGGTCAGGCATTGGAACAGGCTGTCCAGGGAAGTGGTGAAGTCACCATCCCTGGAGGTGTTCAAAAACCATAGACACTGCAGGACATGGTTTAATGGTTATGGTGGCATTAGGTCAACAGTTGGACTTCATGGTCTTAGAGGTCTTTTTCAATCAAAATAATTCTACGATTTTATAATTTTATGTCCCAATGCCTGTCATGTAGCTTCTTCAGCTGAGGATACAGGCAAGATTAGCTCACTCCAAGCGACTGCTGCAAGCTGCCTTGTACAGCTAAGGCTACATCTCATATACCTAAATCTAAGTCATTTTTTGGGGGTAGGGATTTGTTTGGAAGCAATCAAGCTCTGGAACTAGCTCACTATGCAGACAACCAGCACACCAATGCCAAAATGTCAGATCAGGATGAAATCCATGGATCCACTTAAAAGAGAGTGGAGTCCTGACTTTTACTGGCTTAAAATGATGCAGAAAAGCATTTTGGGCTGCAGCTTCGTGATGTATTAGTTCTGACAAGGGAGATAACTCAAGACCTCCCCACACTGCTCCTTCCCCACCCCACAGCACGGCTCATTCTCCGCTCTCTTGCTAATACAGCAGCCAGCAGCTCTTGCTGTAAATCAGATCAATGAAACATTCAGTTAAAAATAACAGCCCAAACCTCCTCCATTGCAGGAGAGCCTTTAGGATTACAAATGATGAAAGCCAGTTTCTATAAAAAGCAAACTGAGTTGAGAGCTATTTGTGAGCAGGTGGCAAAAAATCGGCATCAAGCCCAGCGAGCAGAACAAGGGCTGGGCTGCTCCAAGCATTGATAGGTCACACAAGTAACCCCAATCGTGGGAAAATGGGACTCAGTATCCCCAACTAGTGACTACCTAGATCTAAGATCTTGCCTGGCTCCCAACCTGGGCCTGGGTGGTGGTCCTGTAGGAGCAGGGCATTTAGGAGACACCACCATCCTCTGCTTCACAGTTAAGTCTTTGGGCATCTCCTTGACAGGTTGGCTGGGTTATTCCTGTCTCATGGCTGGGAGACAAGGGGGAAGATAAAAGGATGCAGCTTCTGGGGTCAAGAAATTAAATCCTTGTGGTAAGAACAAGTCTTTGGCTTGTAATGCTCACTGAAACTGAGAGAGAAAAAGAGAAGATACATCCCTGAGGTTTTCTACCACTGCGTTTATGATTGATGCTGGGAAACCTGAAAGCACTTCCCTGGGGAAGGACTTTGGGGTACAGGAGGATGAAAAGTTGGATATGAACCAGCAACGTGAGCTCACAGCTCAGAAGGCAAACTGTATGATGGTCTGCATCAAAAGCAGCATGGCCAGCTGCTGTTGGGGAAGGTGACTCTGCTGGGACCCACTCTGGAACAATGTGTCTGGCAATGAAGTCCAAAAGACAGGAGAGACATGGACCTCTTGGAGCAGATCCAGAAGAAGCCAAGAAGATGACCAGGGGGTGAAACACCCTGCTATGCAGAAAGGATGAGAGAGAGTTTGGGTTCTTTAACCCAAAGAAGAGAAGGCTCCAGGGAGAGCTTTGTTCAGCTTTTCAGTACTTAAAGGGGGCCTATAAGAAAGGTGGAGGTAGACCCTTCATCTGGGCCTGATGTGATAGGACAAGGGGTGATGGTTTTAAACTAGAAAAGGGGAGATTTAGACTAGATCTAAGAGTGACATTTTTCACACTGAGAGTGGTGAGACACTGGCAAGGGTTACCCTTGAAACATTCCACATCTGGTTCAATGGGGCTCTGAGCAACCTGCTCTAGTTGAAGACATTCCTGCTCACTGCAGGGGTATTGGACTAGATGATTTTTAAAGCTTCTTTTCTATCCAAACAATTTTATGATCCTAGGGTTGGGTGTTTGGTTTTTTTCCCTGTTTTTATCTGATGTAGGCATCTTTCATCAAAGTGCAAATTGAGCAACCGCCTTCATTCAGCAATCCAGAAGATGTCCCTGTGCTTGCACCAGACCGGTACTTCACCCATGGCAGCCAGGTCCTACAGCAGGAGGATGCACAGGAGCATCTTACCTCTCATTTCCAACACTGGGATGCAATCTCACTGCTGCAACTGCAGCTTTTAATGCCTTTTCCAAGCATCTAATTCACTCCATATTAACCTCTCTGAGCAGCTGATCCTTCATTTTACGCCTGGAGACACCAAGATAAAATATTCGTTGGGTTAAACACAAAAACCTCCAGCTCTAGGCAGTCAATCAGGACAGAGGAGCTGCTGTTAGGTAGTTCTCTGATATACTACAGTAGTACAGCACCATCCTTGCAATAAAAGTATAGAATGAGCTTCTAAAGATGCCTTTTGAAACTAGATGTTTCTAAGTGAATTTAGGTTTCATGACTAGCTCTTTTCACTTCTCACTTTTTCTTATTCTCTTTTTTTTCCCTTTTTTTTTTTTTTTTTTTTTTTTTTTTTTTTTTTTTTTTTTTTTTTTTTTTTGGAGAGAGGTCTCGGCTAAGGTCTCTTATTTCTCAAGCTCAATATTAAATAACAAGAAGCCAAAAATACATTGAAAATGCACTCTTAAGGTACGGCACAGACCGTATTTCAAATAAATGCAGCTGAAAACCTCCAAATATCAAAAGCTGTTTCAATATGGGGGGTTGCTTGCTTGAGATATTCACTCAACCCCCAAAAAGTTGAATCTCTTCCAAGTATTTTTTTAAACTCAATTGCTCAGGAAAGTGCCAGCAACCCCACGGTCCACATCTCCACAGTCTTTCCAGGCTCCAGAGGGCTTTGTAAAGTTGTCTGTATATGACAATAGCCTTCCTCAACACTTGCAGCTCTGCAATACCTTTATTGTGAGCTTGGCTTTGCTTCTATACTTCCAACTGGCTCTAATGATGATCATCCCTTCTTTGCTCCCTTGTGCTCTCCAATAAAGTTATCCAGAGACAGCAACCAGCCTTCATGTCTTTCCCTTCCACATCTTCCAGCTCACAATACACATACCCTAAAGCAATGCCCAAACTCAGTGATTGCCAGCTGGACCTTTAACAGCAGGATACTTATTTGTGTAGTTCTACTCCACTTACATGCAAGATGTTTCTGACAGGGCATTCAAGCTCACCCCCCTTTCCATTATTCCCATTGCATCCTGTCATGCACCTCCACAAAGCTCTGGCTTCAGCCTGTCATGATGTGATACAGTTCATCATTTTAGGGAGAGCTTTCAGGCACAGTATCTCAGTTGAGATCTTCCAGATTATGTCTACTAATGGTTGGATTTGATGATCTTAAAAGGTTTTTTCCAACCTAAATGATTCTATGCCCAGATATCACCAGAAATGTTCAGTAGTGAAAGAGCAACCCACAGTGATGTGCATTAACCACGTGTGTCACCCATGTATCAGCCACAACATACCATGAACACCAAACAAGACCTAATCCATGTTATTTTGTTTGACCTTTGGCTACAAAGCAAAATTATTCCAGCCTATAAATATTTGCAACTCAGCCAGCATCTAGAGAGAGAAGCAGCTCAGACCTCAAACCTTGAAGGTAAGCACACAACAGCAGTGAATCTCCCCAGTTGTTTCACCTTAAGTAGACAAGAGGGAGGTGTTGACACTGAAGTGACATTACGCAACTAAGGCAGTATGTGTTCAGCTACCAGGCTTGCATAAACTCCATAATGCAGGATCATTTATAGAGGAGAATGAAAGACAAAGCACAATCATCTCACCTGCCTCTGAGGTGCAAAATCCATAAGAAAAGAGTCTTGGTTTAATACTTCAGTGTATAATCACCTTTGTTGGAAGAAACTTTTAAGATCATCAAGTCTAACTGTCAACCCACCACTGAACCACATCCCTCAGCACTACATCTACATGCCATAAAATACCTCCAGAGATAGTGAATCCACCACTTCCCTGGACAGTTTGCTTCAGGGCTTGACAACTCCTCATGAACAAATATTTCCTAGTATCATATCTAAACTTCTCCTGGCACAACAGTAGGACATTTTGTCTTTTCCTATGACTTATTGCTAGGAAGAAGAGACTGATATCTGCCTCCTTTCAAGTAACTGTAGAGTGAGAAGGTCTCCCCTGAGTCTTCTTTTCTCCAGGCTGAACAATCTCAGTTCCCTCAGTTGCTCTTCATAAAACTTGTGCTCTAGATTCTCACATGAGACTTGAGCACAGCAAGAAATGGACTTCCATTATTTTAATTTCTATCCTTCAGGTATATTAAATATAAAATCAGAGTTAAAAGATGTAACAATTATAATCAAGGTGGCAAGAAATTGTCATCATGTTTACCACCGAAGCAGTCTGGCAGTTCTCCTGAACCAGTTCATATCACTGATGAAGGCACTTCTTTGCATCAGCCTGCTGCAGTGGGCAGATAAACCAGAGCTGCAACCGTCTGCATAAACTGTTTGCAGGCATAAATCTTAGTAAAGTGGTTGCTTCTTTTGAGGCAAAACCAGAAAGAATTATATGTTGCATTAAATATTTTCTTCTCCATCCTCTTCTCAACCATGTGAAAGATCAATTAAAGTGCTTTTGCAGAACACAGGCAAACAGAAGGGCTTTCTAGAGATAAATAATTAAATAATGAAGCTACTCCTTGCTTTTAATGTGATCACTGAAGAAAACAAGCGTAACAAGTTAAGGATCCCCACAGTGAAGAAGAAAAAGTGGACGGTTTTAATCACCCACTTGCGAGGTAACAAAATAGATTTCTCCAGTCTCAGCATCTCTTGCAAAATTTCCAGCACTCAGACACAAATATCTGTAACATGCTGCAGCAAGCTCAGAGTTTCTCTGCCCTCGCACAGGAACATGTGCAAGTCCCTCCCTTCCACTCAATAACACATATTTGCTGTTTCCATCACTCCTCTCTCTGCCAAGAGATCAAAACCACCAGCAATCATGCCCATGGGTTTAATACCTCCTGCCCCTTAGGAGAGTCTTGCTCTTCTGTGTATTGGCAACCTCTCTGCCCAACTGCACTACAACATCTGGAAGCATTGCCATGAGCTTTCCACACACTAACCAATAATGTGACACATCTCAGCACTGAGAGCACATCTCTGAGTTCAACTGGTCTCCCCATTACCAACCACAACAGGAACTGTAGGAAAGGAGAAGGAGATGACCAAGTAACTCCAGACCTACTTTCTTCTCACTCAGACTGCCCTATATCACAGAATGACTTAGACTGAATGGGATCTTAGACATCATCTACTCCAACCTTCCAGCCATGGGTAGGGGTGCTTCTCAAGTAGACTTGGTTGCTCAGGGCCTCATCCATCCCAGCCTTTAACACCTGGAGAGAGGGCACATCCAACAACCTCCCTGCACAATCCATTCCAGAGGCTCACTACCCTGTACTGAAGAACTTCCTAACATCCCTATGCCTTTGCAAGGCACGGGATGAACAATTCCCATCAAAACTCTACCTTCTTATTTTCCCAGGAAGATTTTTTTTATCATGAAGGTGTTGAAACACAGGAATTTCCTGGCCTATCCCTTCTGAAGTTTCAAGCCATCCATTGCAGCATTCCAGTTGTACAACCATGTTGGCAACCATGTCATAGTTTTCCCGCAGCACAATGGCTTCCATCTCCTGTCACTGCCCATGCCGCATGCATTGATGTAGTTGCAATTCAGCTGGGCTATGTGACCTTTCTCAGGTGCTTCTGTGGTTTCTGTTACACCATGGGTTTCTTGCAGCTATAGGGATCTACCTCCTTCAAGACAGCAGACTGAAAGACATTGTTAGCACATCCTTCTTCAAACACTGGTGTTTGGTCTTATCTCTGGCAAGCGTGGTTTTATCCATTTCACCCTCCAAATCTAGTTTAAAGCTCTTTTGATCAGCCCTGCTAACCCCAATAAAAAATCCTTTCACCTCTTTGAGATAGATACACCTCACCTGTCATCAGTGAGACAGTGTCATGTAAACTGACCCACGATCACAAAAACTAAAATTCTGCTGGGACACCAGGTTTGGAGCCAGCTACTGATCTGTTGGTTCTGTCACTTTCTTGCCTCATCATTCCCTGCAGATGGAAGGATAAAGAAGAATATGTGCTTCTGATCCCTTAACTAGTCCTCTGTGCCCAAATGCAAAAGAACTGATAGGAGAGAGAAACACTGCCCTGCTCCACTGAAACAGGTGAAAAATAACTTGCTACTAAAATAAAACCCGCAAAGAGGAAAAAAAAACCAAACAAAAAAACCCCCACAAAAAACAACCAAAAAACCAACAAAAAAAACCCCAACCCCACCACCCCCCCCAAAAAAAAACAAACTAACATAAAACAGCATCAAAAATAATAAAGAACCCAAAAAGACCTTCAATAAACAAAAGCAAAAGCTATGAGGCAAATAATTCATTTAGGTAATATGCAGTGCCCACGCTCTACATGGATTGTTTAAGCTGAAGGTTGCTGGTTTAATCAGAACCACGGTAAAAAGAAAAGCTAGGGTCATAAGTACAAGATCTATCTTGAGTAAACAAAATAGGTTTCTCAGGGAGGAATTTTCATTTGAAACAGAGAAAAAAAAAAAAAAAAAGGNAAAAAAAAAAAAAAAAAAAAAAAAAAGGCTGCAGTTTGTCAACTGACCAGTAAGGGGAGTCAGTGCCTAGAGCTTTGAGTCAGGGACACAAACGCAGTTTTGGGTGGAGAAAAATCAACAATTCCGAGACAGTGACATTGAGAAAATACTGAGGACTGCCACAAGATGCTAGAGGAAGATGGACAGAAAGCATCATGTCCAGAAAAAACACTAATATGGGAAGGGTGAAGGCTTGAAAGATAGTACAGTCAGAAATCTAAGTTGTGTTTTTGCTTAGAAATGGGTCTTTCTCTCCCTGCAAGATATAATGGGAAGTGCATGATGGAGAGTACTTGGAAAGAGAAAGGCAAAGAGCAAAGGAAATCAAGTCAAAATGAAGCTTGAGATAAGAAAATAAGGGTTAAATCACAATGCACTTCTGAGTTTGATACTACAATGGAAGTGCTCAAAGTCAGGGTGGATGGGACCTTGAGCAATCAAGTCCAGTATGAGGTATGCTTGCTTATGGCACGGGGGTTAGAACTAGATGACCTTTAAGGTCTCTTCCATCCCAAAGCATTCTATGATTCTCTGTCTCCTAGTACAGACTTAGGCCAATTCCACTGGTGGCTATCTAGGTGGTTATCAGATGTTTAGGAGAAAACTTTGGAAGAAAAGAGCTTATCAAGACACCTTATCACTGAGCCTCAGCACTAAAAAATACAAATAAAGATTTATTTTCTGGAAAAAAAAAAAAAAAAAAAGAAAAGCTTAAATCCTCTTGCAAAGAGTAGGATTTAATAATATTATACAGTAGCTGAAGAAAAATGCCAGCAGTAGGAACTCATTAAGCATTGTATGCGGAACAGCAGCAAAATGACTACTGTGTCTACAGCCATGCTGGGCTCATCAACAGAAACAGGGCTGCCACCAGCTATGGGGCCACGGGGAGGTGCACTCAAATCCTTAGGTTCCTCTGTCTCCTTAATCTCATTAACCTCATGTTTACTCTGTTGTTGATGATTACTCATGATGTTAATAGGCATCCTTTTTTGCACACTATTTACTGAACCTTACAAATCCATTCAGCTCTGTACACAGAACAGGGCTGGAACATGCCAGCGATCCCCATGCTATGGAAAATGGAGTGGGAGAAACAAAACCCTTTTTAAGGACTTGGTTCAAAGATTGTGGAATTGAAGTATGAGGAGAGCAGATACAGACAAGATATCAGAAAGGAACTATTTGCAGTGAGGGTGGTGAGACAGTGGAACAGGCTGCTCAGGGAGGTTTTGGCTGCTCCCTCCCTGGAGGTGTTCAAGGCCAGGTTGGATGAGGTCTTGAGCAACCTGGTCTAGTGGGAGGTGTCCCTGCCTATGGTGGGCGGGTGGAAATAAATGATCTTTAAGGTCCCTTCCAACCCAAACCAGTCTATGAATTAAGTGCAAGATAACCAATTATTTTGCTAAATAAATAAAACTTTCAGTTTCTTTTTCCTAATTCTAGAATACTTTCTCAAGTATTCTATGACAGAGAAACAGACACCAAAAGAAAACACTCAAGAAAAAGGCTTACTTCCTACTATAAAACTGAAGTACATGGAACAACAATTCTAGCCACAACACTAATTACCATTAATGGTATTCCAGGTGGGAAAACAGATGTAGTTTAGGAAAACTATTTCTGCTGCTAAAAAACTCCCTAAGTTTTACAAATACAATCTGTTAGACCCTGAATCACGAAATTCTTACTGACCATCTGTTCCTATCAGCGAGCACCCATCAACACTGGCTTCGGCCCGAAACAGAGCATCCACTAAGACTGCCTTTGTCCAGAAAACCTAACTCAGAGTCAGTGCACCATGAATGGCAGCTAGCACAGGGATTAATGTGGCCCAGAGGCAGGCAACAAAGATGACCATAGGCTGGAACACCTTCCCTATGAGAAAGCTCATTCGTAGGGGAGTTGAGGTTTCTCAGCCTGGAGAAGAGAAAGCTCCAGGGAGACCTTAGGGTATTCTTCCAGTACTTAAAGGGGGCTACAGAAAGCTGGGGAGGGATTGTTCATCAGATAGTGTAGTGATAGGATGAAGGGTAATGTTTTTAAGCTGAAAGAAGTTAGATTTAGGTTAGATGAAAGGAAGAAATTCTTCATTGTGAGGATAGTGTGGGACTACAACAGCTTGCCCAGAGAACCTGTGGATGCTCCCTCCCTGGAACTCTTCAACGCCAGTCTGGATGAGGCTTTGAGCAACTCGATCTAGTGAAAGGTGTTCCTGTCCTTGTCAAGGGCACTGACACTAGATGATCCTTAAGGTCCCTTCCAAACCAAACAACTCTGTGACTCTATGAGCCAGCCAAGTCAGGCAAGACCAGCTGTCAGAGGAAGGATTTGGCTGGAAATCCCTCAATATTAGTCAGTTAAAACAAAGAAATTACCAAAAGAGCAGAAGACACTATCCAGAGATGAACATCTGCAAGCACTGAGCCCACAATATTCCTGTTCATTCATTCCAGAGGCTGAGTCTACAAAATGTAGCAACACCTGCAGTGACTTAAAAGAATATGGAGGAAAGCAACCAAAATATAAGAATGACCTGAAACAGCAAGCATTATCAAAGAAAGATAACAGCAAAAAATATCTCACCTCAATTGTGTTCCCTTGCGTTGTGGAGCCACTTTTTAGGCACTAGGCAGCAACACCCCAACAGCCCCGAGGCCTGTTTCAGCAGGATTATTTCTGTTCAGAGAAAAGGAAAAGTAAAAATCAGAAGTGAAAAGCTCAGAGAGTTCTTAATCTGCTTTGCTTCCCCTGGTCTGAAGCACAGGCATTCTCAAAACTGAGGTCTTAGCTATTTCTTTAGATTCAGCTGCATTTTGAAGTGTCTACATCTCATGAATGTGTTACAGAAATACATAAAGAATCACAGAATTGTTTTGGTTAAAGAGACTTTTAAGACCATGAAGTCCAAACAGTATCATAGAATGGTAAGGTTGGAAGGGACCCCAAGGA
>VWZE01007073.1:146098-198545 GCA_013396675.1 Eubucco bourcierii | reverse complement strand
CCCTTCCCCTTCCCCTTCCCCTTTCCCTTTTCCATTCCCCTTCCCCTTCACTTTTCTCTTTTCCATTCCCCTTCCCATTCCTCTTCCCACTTTGCCTTTCCCCTCTTCTTCCCCTTCCCCTTCTTCTTTCCCTTCCCCTTCCTCTTGCCTTTTCCCCTTTTCCCTGTCATTTTTCCTCCCTCTTTTCTTTCTGAGCCTGAAGAAAACACTGTTAGAAGCAGGACCCACTGAAAAAAGCAAAATGGCCTCAAGTCAGAAGCTGGTCAGCCCAGGACAGCTCTTCTTTCCAGGATTACACTACAAGTCAGACACTATGATCCCTCCTGCTCTTAGAACCTGATTTCTGCCCTCAAAAGTTCATGGAAGAAAATTGGAGTCTTGCTATTTATTTCACTGGGCTCATGAACTGTGGGAAGCCCCTGATGTCCCAATAGAAGAAATTAATTGCTGGTGTTGGAACAGTTTCCTTAACACAGCTGATCACAAAAGACAGTGAGCTGCCTGCTTCCTGGTGATTGCTACCACCTCAGAGACATGAGGGCTGAAAAGGCAGAGGAGTGAGATACTGTGTCATCCTTGGTCTGACTCACTCTGTCTCACAGTTGAGAGATGGTAGGAGGGCAGTAGCAGGGCATCTGGCACTTGATGTCTTTGCTGTATCTGTTGCCTAGGAAAAAAAATAAAATTAATATATATTCCTCCTTGTGAAACACTTAAACAACCTTTACACTGGAGGGAAGTAAATTGCAGTCCCTCTGTGGACCTTCACTCTTAGTGGGCAGAGTTCTTTTACTGGGGTTTTTGTTTATTTGATTTTTTAATGGAAAGGGGTGGAAAAAATGAGGGAAAACCAAAAACATGGCAATTTTTCTCCTGACAAGTGGGCTGAAGACAGAATAGGAGAAGTGATATTTCTCTGACATGCAGGAACAGTATTGAATTGTGAAAAGTAACTTTCCATGGAACTTCAATTCTTACTCAACCACAGTATTTTGAGAATACCATTCCCAGCTGTGATTTAAAGACAGGAAAATCTAGTGCTACCTTGTGGGTTAGTCAAAAATCAATGCTTAAAAATTGCTCCTACCTTCAGCTTTGATCTATGGGATGTTATTTTTGCCTTTGAGTATCGAGTAAAGTTCATGTGTATCAGATCTAGCTGATGTTTTTTACTATCTATTAAATGATCCCAATTTGTTTACCTTGTTGTTAAACTGAGATTTCATTCTAGTCACCATTGCTGACTGCATTCCATAACCAGACCAGAATGTGCACCCAAATTGGACTAACTTCTTGTTTCCTGTACCAGATCCTCAAGGGAAGTCAGGTACCTGAGTTCAGTGGGAGTAGAGCTGCTAAATGGATGAGATGCTGAATACCAATGGGATGAGATTGAACAAGGCTAAGTGCAGGGTTCTACACTTTGGCCACAACAACCCCAAACAGTGCTACAGGCTGGGGACACAGTGGCTGGAGAGCAGCCAGGCAGAAAGGGACCTGGGGGTGCTGGTAGAGAGTAGCTGAACGTGAGCCAGCAGTGTGCCCAGGTGGGCAGGAGAGCCAATGGCATCCTGGCCTGGATCAGGAGCAGTGTGGCCAGCAGGAGCAGGGAGGTTATTCTGTCCCCTGTGCTCAGCACTGCTCAGGCCATACCTTGAGTGCTGTGTCCAGTTCTGGGCCCCTCAATTCAAGAGAGATGTTGAGGTACTGGAAGGAGCCCAGAGAAGGGCAGCAAGGCTGGTGAGGGGCCTGGAACACAGCCCTGTGAGGAGAGGCTGAGGGAGCTGGGGGTGTGCAGCCTGCAGAAGAGGAGGCTCAGGGCAGACCTCATTGCTGTCTACAGATACCTGAAGGGAGGTTGTAGCCAGGTGAGGTTGGGCTCTTCTGCCAGGCACCCAGCAACAGAATAGGGGGACACAGTCTCGAGTTGTGCCAGGAGAGGTCTAGGCTGGATGTTAGGAGAAAGTTCTTACCAGAGAGAGTGATTGGCATTGGAATGGGCTGCCCAGGGAGGTGGTGGAGTCACCATCCCTTTGGGTGTTGATGCAAAGCCTGGCTGGGGCACTTAGTGCCATGGTCTGGTTGATTGGCTGGGGCTGGGTGCTAGGTTGGGCTGGGTGAGCTTGGAGGTCTCTTCCAACCTGTTTGATTCTATGATTCTATGATAAATACTATTTTTGTGTATAATACTATCTTAGCTATTGGATCATGTTTTAACTAACACATTGAATAAAAATTTGGGAATGAAGATGACAACTTGACATGTCACTGGGAAGTTACCTTACAACCCATTTTTCCAAGGTGGAAAGGGAGCCCCTGTGAGTCTGAGCTCTTTCTTTAATGCCACAAAAATGTGTCACTGGAAAAACTTCACATGAAACCTTAGCAATGTCTGCATTTGTTTTAAGCCCACACCAGTTAATTTAAGTAAGACTTTACCTCCCCCACTTTGCAGTGTCATTCCTGGCACTGTACACGAGGAAATTTAACAATATCGAGTGGTCTGAGTTATGATAATGAAAGATGGTTGCTAAGAAAAACCATGATGATAGCCAAGAAATTAATATCACAGAGATGAAAATCTTCTTATAGACCCAAAATAATAGATGCCCTGTATCAATAGATGAGTAATCAGCACTCAAGGATTTATCTTTCAAATTACAGAACATGGTGGAGACATTTAATGCAATATGGTCTCCCTTCAAAGAGCTACAGTATGTGACTAAATATCTCCACTGAGTAATATTCACACTTACTCAAGCACTGTAAATATATCCCTGATAAATCTGGAGAGCAAATTCTTGTAAATTCTTGTTTAGCACTGCAAGGAAGCTTAATAACTTTGCAATCCATCAACATGTTTTAATTTCCTACTGTGCAGCTTCTGACTGAAACAAGGCATTTAACAGCAGAGACTCAAACCTGCCAGTGAATGGACTCTGGTGGATTAGAAAAACCTTCCTATCATAAATGCCACCAAATTGGGTGGGTTTGGGCAGCACATTTTTGAATGCCTATGTTTTCAGTGCCACTATGCCTAATCTTGCATGAAGTTCTTAATGCAAGATTAAGTGCAGGTTAAAAAAAAAACCACAACACAGAAACAAAAAACAACCCCTTTGTACTGGTAAGTGGAAATGGCTAAAGACCTGATAGATCATACAATCACACAATCATAGAATCATAAAATCAGTCAGGGTTGGAAGGAACCACAAGGATCATCCAGTTCCAACTCCCCTGCCATGGGCAGGGATGCCTCATACTGGATCAGGCTGCCCACAGCCTCATCCAGCCTGGTCTTAAACACCTCCAGGGATGAGGCTTCCATCACCTTTCTGGGCAACACCTTCCAGGCTCTCACCACCCTCATGCTGAATAACTTCTTCCTAACATCCAGGCTGAATCTCCCCGTTTCTAGCTTGGTTCCATTCCCCCAGTCCTATCACTGCCTGTGTGCTGGTTTGAGGTACAAAAGTATGTGAAGGTTTGGGAGTTACCCACTCCCCACACTTTGTAAAATGACCCAGACTAGCACTCAGTCGGCTGGAAGTTAAATGATGAAGCTCTATTTACAGCTTTGCACAATGTACAGCAGATATTTACACTATATACAGAATATTTACAGATATATACAAATAAAAGGTAATACAGCAACACAACTCCCCTCCCAGAAATCAGAGACCCCAGGAGGGGCTCCCAACCACCCTTCCACCTTCTCCCCACCCCTGTACCTTACCCCAAGGTTTGCCTTACGTGCAAGGTAAATTAGGAGGATCAGCCAGGAGGGTTAGAAGAAAAGTGGTTAGTGAGGATTAATCAGCAGAGGAGCCAGAGCCCAGAAGCTGCTAGATCCCACCAGCAGCTCCTGTCCCAGCAAGCGACAGACAGAGACTGACTGATCTATTGTTTTGGTTAGTGTTCCCAAACAATTCTCCAGCAAGTGTATGAGTGAAGTAGCCATCATGATGTTTTCCTTTCACAGCCTATAGTGTAATTTTCTCTATTAAAATATTCCAATTAGCCTCAAACCAGCACAGCCTGACATCCTAAAAAGTCCCTCCCCAGCTTTCTTGTAGTTTCCTTAAGATACTGGAAGTATTTTTTATGTTTGTTTGGTTTTGGGTTTTTTTAAGGTGGTTGCAGCCAGGTAGTTACAGCAGCAAGTGACTTGATGTGTACTCACACATGCTTTTAAGGTCCAGAATGCAGGCAGAGTAGAACACTCAGTAAACATCATACCACACTTAGCAAAACCAACATGTTTTTAAGTGGGATTTCATAATATTAAGCTCCATGTATTTGAAGGGACTTGGAAGGGTACAGATTGGCTCATCACTGTGTTAAGGTTATGTGACATTTCAAGACCCTCATTTTGATGTTTTTGTTTGTTTGTTTTGTTATTTAGAGCATGTGTCTGGAGTACATGACAATGGCACATCTACTAACAGAACAAACTCATCACCATGAGATCACAGAGATCAGCCAGACTCTGCTCAGTCATGTCCAATGATAGGACAAGAAGCAGTAGGGGCAAGCTGGAGCAGAGGAGGTTCCACGTGAACATAAGGAAAAGCTTTTTGCACTGTGAGGGTGACAGAGCTTTGGAACAGGCTGTCCAGACAGGTTGTGAAGTCTCCTTTTCTGCAGACATTAAAAAACTGTCTGAATACATTCCTGTGTGACCTGCTCTGTCAGAAGTGTTGCATTAGATGATCCTTCGAGGTCCATTCCAGCCCCTAATCTTGTTTGGTTCTATGACATACACAGTATCAGGCCAGGCTTGTTTACTTTTTGTAGGAAGACTCAGCCACATTTCTTTAGCCTCTTTTCTCAAAAGGGCAAATCCTGAACTGGTGCTTGGGGACAGGATGCCTATCACAAAGGTGTTCACATAAGCTTGTGCTGGTAAGAGGAGAGTCATAGAATCATAGAATCATAGAATGGTAAGGTTGGAAGGGACCTCAAGGATCATCTAGTTCCAATCCCATGCCATAGGCAGGGACACCTCCCACTAGCACAGGTCACTCAAGGACTCATCCAACCTGGCCTTCAACACCTCCAGGCAGGGAGCAACCACAACCTCCCTGGGCAACCTGTGCCAGTGTTTCACCACCCTCACTGTAAAGAACTTGCCCTAACAGTCAGGGTGCTTAGTCTTGCTTGGTCTGGAGGGAAGCAAATTTCCTATCACTGGGACATCCTCAAGACAGGGTTCATCTCCCTTAAAGCAGTGTGTGTTCCTAGGTTTGAGTAAATTGCATAACACTGTTACTCTCATCTGCTGCAGTGAGAGCAGATGGATGTGAGGTAGAGACCTTTGAAACGGCTGGGACACAGGCCACACAAAGCTGTAAGGAGCACTCAGAAGAAATCAGCACAGGTCCTGAAAATCTATGAGACTGCATCATGGTAAAGTGTCTGCAGTCACATCACCCACATCACTGCCTGGTAGTTTCCAGATACTGCCCCAAGAAGAAAGTTCAGCTGAGACAGAGATGCCTGAATCATAGCTGCTAGACTGGGGTGCCACATGAATCAATCTTTACAAACCAGACTGAAAATACTTCAACCTTCTCTGATATTTGTTTCCATAGGTGGCAATTATTCTTGGCTATCTACACTTAAAAAAAGAAAAGAAAAGTGTTGGGACATTGTCAAGGGAGCAAATCTAAGGAAGAGAGTTGGTGTGGCCCATTCCATGAGTACTGCAGCAACTCCTGTGTACTATTTTATGAGGTGAGTGAAGGTTGTTTGGTTGTTTTTTTTTTTTTTAATATAAATTATTCAGTTTTGATGCTGCTGCTGCTGTGTGTATAAACACTTCCACAGTCCCAGAATGGGCATAAACTACTTACTTTGAATAGCAAACATCAAAGAAAACAACTGAGCTGAGAATTAATGACTCACTATTTCTGTTTTTCCAGCTTTAGGGGTCTCTGCAAAAGAAACATCTTCCTACAAGTGATAATATGAAATCTTCCTGCTCCTCCTACTTGCCTTTTTTCTTCCATAGGGCCTTTAAACTTACTTTAAGTGAAAAACTTCCTCCATTTTCCCCATTATATTCCAAACCAACCTTCCACAGTTTGTTGAAGACATTTTAATCTCCTGCTGCCTGACAGCACTTTCTGGTATTCTCTGCAAAGTTGACAATACTTTTTTTTCCTTTTTTTTCTTTTTTCTCCCTTTTTTTTTTTTTTGGTCTGAACAAAATGTTACAAGGGGGAAGTAAACCAAGCACTCAACACATCACAAAACACCTGCAATAGGTCTAGGAATTAAATCAGCATTTCCTGACACCTCACCCTCCCTCTTTTCAAGTCACCTTTTGCCTTGCCACAGTGCAGAGAAATCTGGAGTGCAGAGAGCCACCTCCTTTCATGTAATTAACAACAGCTCACAACAGCTTTAAATGTAGATATTAACAATTCAAGCACTTCCTTTGGTATATTGCATTCCTAGACCAGAGGGTCCAAAGGAGGGCCACGAAGATGCTCAGAGGGCTGCAGCAGATCTGCTATGAGGACAGGCTGAGAGAGTTGGGGCTCTGCAGCCTGGAGAAGAGAAGGCTTCCAGGAGACCTTAGAATAGCCTTCCAGGATCTGAAGGGGGCCTACAGGAAGGCTGGGGAGAGACTATTTACAAGGTCTTGCAATGACAGGATAAGGGGCAATGGGTTTGAACTGGCAGAGGGGAGATTTAGACTGCATGTTAGGAGGAAGTTGTTTGCAGTGAGGGTGGTGAGACACTGGCACAAGTTGCCCAGGGAGGTTGTGGCTGCTCCCTCCCTGGAGGTGTTCAAGGCCAGGTTGGAGGAGGCCTTGAGTGACCTGTACTAGTGGGAGGTGTGCCTGCCTATGGCAGGGGGTTGGAACTAGATGATCTTTGAGGTCCCTTCCAACCTTACCATTCTATGATTCTATGATTCTAGACATCTCTTGTCATGATTCACAGCTCTCTGGTGTGATCAAGCTCCTGGTAACTCTCTCAAAAGTTGGAGATTTCTGTTTATTTCCATCATTTCAGGACCCTCTCTGTAACGATGGATATCTTTTAATACCTCTTGCCCAGCTGCGAGGGGTGACCCCGATTTGTGCAAACTCTCATCTTGCAAAACACAGGCTGAGTATATTAAGGCCCTGATGAGATACAGCACTGGCAGGAGAAACCTTCAAACATTACTTTGATTTTATTTTTTTTTATCCTCCATAAAGTGGAAAAAAGCTCTATATGATATTGTTGATTAGATCCAGCATATTGGTAAAGGTCTTGCTAGCTCTCCTGAGCAGGTCTGCTTGACTTCTAAATTCACGGCACTAAAATGTTTTCGTTCCCTTTCCCTTCGCTCCTCACTTAATCCTTAAGCATTTTCACCTTAATCCAGAAGTTTTCAAATGCCCTGACAAACCAGCTAAATGTAAAGAAATAGTTGCTTCTCCTAGCTTTTTTTTTTTTTCCCCCTCTGTCAATCATTTAAAACCCAGAGGAATGTGTGATGAGGATGACTCAGTCTGTAGGAAAGCAGCAGCTTAGCAGTTGGCTAATGTTTTGCGAGCTGCTGGGCTTAAACAGATGGAATACTTGTATTTCACAGCTCAGCACCAGCCCTGATTACAGTTTTTTAGTAGTCCCAGGTACTGCCTGAGCATCAGAAGAGATTGGTGGCAGTCTGGTGTTCACAGCTTACTTGTGATTCCGGGAGGTTTTCTTATTATATTCAATAGTTCTGTCAGACAGGTGTTGGAGAGATGCAGTTGTGCTTTGGGGAATAGCAGGTAAATTTATGCATCTTTAAAGAACTGGCAGATTTAGCTGCCTCCATGTGATTTAAGGGCCTGATCCCAAGCCCATTAAACTTAATGGGAGTTTTTCATTGACTTAGTTGGCTTTGGATTAGCTCCTAAGTGAATTTCCAGTAGAAGGCAAAAACCCCAGCCAACAAACCTGTCGATTTCTTGGCACATGCCCCTCCATTTAGTGAGCAGTGGCATGGCCAAACTTTGCAGTGCTGTCCACTGGAATTGTTCTGACAAACACAACTGTTACCTCTTACCTGGATCATCCAGGATGCTTGAAAAAAAGCTTGAAGAAATAAGTAAATATATTACAGGATTTTCCAGGTGGAATTATTGTTTAAATGGGGGGAAAAAAAAGTAAGCTTTAAATGAATGAATTTCTGTTGTCTTAGTATAGAAGATTGTGGCACTGTGTTGGGCCACCCAGCCATAACATTTAGGAGGGCACTCTCTGATTTCAGCTAAGAGCAGGTATCTCAGGAACAATACAAGGGCATTTTAGAGTAAATATTCTGCTGTTTATCAGGGACCTCTGGATTTGAATCTCCCTCTATGCATTGAATAGCTCCCAGTGTGCTTTTCTTCCATTAAATTTTCCACAGATTCTTTCTGAAATCAAGCAACCAACCCTAGAGCTGTAACAAGGAATTTTTGCAAGTTGATTTTGTGCTACAAGGAGTGAAATCTTGTTTGTTTTGGATATAGCCCTTTGTAGTTTCATTTGATGACTTACAAAAACTGAAATTACTAGAGACAGTGTTTGCCATTCTGGACCATCCAGAATGTTAGAGACCTGTACCTGACCTTCTCTTCCTCCACTTAAGTTTTTCTTTTTCAAGATAGATAATCTTGATCTATTTAGCTTAACTCAGAAAATATAATGTAACTTTCCCTAACCTCAAATAATTATGGACCTGCAATTACATTTTGTGGCCAGCTTGGATTTGATCAATGCATTAGGTTTACTGGACATGATGATATTTGCTCTGAATGTTTATTTTATTTATTTTTTAAATACCAATATTCATCTGAATCAACATCCCTCATGAGATACTACTGCAGGGGCAGGAGGGAAATCTCTGTTTTGAGGATTCCTGCCATTGCATTAGTTAATAACGAGGAACATATTAGTATTCTTGAAGTTCCTATAGTCTCTATGCTTCATACAGAGCTGTAAAATAAAACAGCTATAGCCATTAATATGCTAATGTTCTATGCTATGACCACGTTGGTCTCTCTCTGAGTATCTCCACTGTCTTCCTATCTCTTTTCACATCACATTAACACTCCCCAGGTGAAATGCTGACCCTGCTGAAGTCAATGGCAAAACTCCCATTGACTTCACTAGGCAGGATTATCTCCTCCAAGAAGCTTTATGGCTTTGCTCCTGACTGCTTTTCTGTTTTCACATCCTTCTGTACCCCTACTTGCTCTCCCTCTTTACTGCTAAATGCTCACCCTCGCACTCTCGTTTACTTTGGTCTTGCACTCCTAATTCTGCACCTTTGGAAATGAGACTACCAGCATGGGAAAATCTTCCTCTCCCTGCCTGCCCATAGATTCCCTCCTCCTGATATCAGATCTTGCTTGAATTCTGTATAACTAATCTTTCACTGCTAGCCACTGTTCAGGCTTTCTCCTCTCTTTGTCCACATCTGACCATGATGTAGGATATACTAAAACTGCAAGAACAGGTGAAAAATCCCTGCCCAGCTCTTCAGATGGCTTCAGACAAGATTTTCACATGCAAGGCACCTATAGCAAGTGAAATGCTTCCCAGGCAATTTTTGTCCCCTCTCATTACCTGACCTTGTATTCAGTCTTTGCATTTGATAGACCTGCAATACTCATTCCTCACAGTTCCACCATATATTTTTTTATATTAATTTTATTAGAGTTATGCACAACAACAAACAACCCCAAACTTCCTAAAATTAGCAGGTTGAATAGGCTAAGGAATATTTAGAAATGAACAGAGAAAAATGCTTTGCAGATAATTTATCATGCAGGCAATATGAAAGAGTTGGCCTGACTAAGGACTTCAGGCTCTCCATGAATATATAGAATCATAGAATGGTAAGGTTGGAAGGGTTCTCAAAGATCATCCAGTTCCAAACCCCTGCCATAGGCAGGGACACCTCCCACTAGTACAGGTCACTCAAGGCCTCCTCCAACCTGGCCTTGAACACCTCCAGGGAGGGAGCAGCCACAACCTCCCTGGGCAACCTGTGCCAGTGTCTCACCACCCTCACTGTAAAGAACTTCTTCCTAATACCCAGTTTCAACCTCCCCTCTGCCAGTTTAAACTCATTGACCCTTGTCTTGTCATTACAAGACCTTGTCATTAGTCTCTTCTCAGCCTTCCTATAGGCCCCCTTCAGATACTGGAAGGCTAGTCTAAAGTGTCCTGGAAGCCTTCTCTTGCCCAGGCTGCAGAGCCCCAACTCTCTCAGCCTGTCCTCATAGCAGAGCTGCTCCAGCCCTCTGATATAGTGCAATTAGTTAAAAGTTTGCATGATCAAGAGCTTAGCAGAAGGTCAGGATACAAACTTCTTTTAAATCAACAGAAAGTCTCTGATCACCTTGTTCAGAGCCCCTAGGAAAGCATTTCAGGATTTGACCCACTGCAACACATGGCACAGAAACCTTGTAATGGGCTGGGGGTTGGTGATTTTGTTTGTTTATTTGTTTGGTTTTTAACATATTTTAAATTTCAATACATAGGCTGAGCAGCTTTAGACAGTTGACTTTGAATAGTTTTCAGTCTAAGCCTGAAAGACCCCAGAAACTATTAATACCCTCCAGAGAAATATCATCTTGCGATAGCAAGTATGGATCCCTCTTGTTGACCTAGTTTATATCTACAGAATCAACCTACACAATTCTTTTCACCAGCTGCTCTGTGGCTTAGGGAGATGGGGTGTTAATTAATGAGACATTTGTTGAAATTTATAAGGGCTTTTCCTATCCAGGTTAGACATAAATGATGAAGGCTCTGGCAAAGTGGGCAGAATATTGTTGACTGGAACTGCTCTGCTTATTTTAGCCAGTATTGGAGAAAATAGGTCTTTGAAGAACAGTTTACATGGAGGAGCAAGCTTGACAAGAAAAGGGAATCATATTTTCATAGAATAGAATCATAGAATGGTTTAGATTGGAAGGAATCTCAAAGATCATCCAGTTCCAATGCCCTGCCATGGGCAGGGACATCTCCCACTATTTTTTCTTTAATTGCAGTACGAAATTATTTGGTTTTCCTCCTTGCTGCACTATTACTTTTTGAAATTTCTCTTTCAGCAAGGCTTTTTGGTCCCTGATCTGTTAGGTAAAGCAAAAGCACACCCTTATGAGACTGTGACCTGTCTGAAATCTGTATGATATCATAGACAATTCAGTGTTATCTGCTACCTGGATTCCATAGAGATGAACACATTGGAAATATGAGGACAGAAAGAAAATTAGACAGATTTGCTTTGATTATGTGAAGTCTCCTTTAAAATGATAATTTCTCACAAATATTCTCTAGCACAGGAATTTTATGACAGGCATGTTAGTAGAAATAGCTGCTTTCAAGTGAGTGCTGGAAAATAGTGTTGTGTTGTTGTTTTTTTAATAATGAAAAGCAAATTTCCATTTCTAAATCATCAGCATTGTCATTGTCAAGCTAACTCACAGCCTGCCATTTTATCAGTGTGGAAAAGAAACATGTAACATGCATTTAATTAATATCTCCCTCTGATGGGTTCACACATACACACACAGAGATGAGTCTATGATAGCCTGTCATTTGGAAGCATTCCTCTTCAAGCAGTAGATTCAGATCATACAATCACAGAATGGTAAGATTGGAAAGGACCTAAAAGATCATCTAGTTCCAACCCCCTGCCATAGGCAGGGACACCTCCCACTAGCACAGGTCACTCAAGGCCTCCTCCAACCTGGCCTTGAACACCTCCAGGGAGGGAGCAGACACAACCTCCCTGGGCAACCTGTGCCAGTGTCTCACGACCCTCACTGCAAAGAACTTCCTCCTAACATCCAGTTTCAATCTCCCCTCTGCCAGTTTAAACCCTTTCCTACTTATCCTGTCATTACAAGACTTTGTCAATAATCGCTCCTCAGCCCTCCTGTAGCCCACTTCAGATACTGGAAGGCTACTCTAAGGTGTCCTGGAAGCCTTCTCTTCTCCAGCCTGCAAAGCCCCAACTCTTGCAGCCTGTCCTCACAGGAGATCTGCTGCAGCCCTCTGAGCATCTTCATGGCCTCCTCTGGACTCACTCCAACAGTTCCGTGTTCTTCTTGTGTTGGGGTCTCCAGAACTGCACACAGTACTCCAGGTGGGGTCTCAGGAGAGCAGAGTAAAGGGGGAGAATCCTCTGCCTTGCCCTGCTGCCCACACTGCTCTTGATGCAGCCCAGAACACGGTTGCTGTCTGGGCTATGTGTGCATCTGGAGGTCCCTGTACCCTCAATTCTTTATATTTGTCATGACACGCACCAGGTTATACAGCAACGGGGCAAACCTTTTGCAAAGAAATGCATTTTCATCAGAAAATGCTGAATCATCAAAATTAGCATCTTATGTGGAAACACTGCCTTTGATGAGCTTCTGAGAAAATACAGGTGGCTCTGCTAAACGCTCATGGCTTTGCCATTCACACTGCTTGACAGCTTCTGGAACCTGCTTGAGGATCTTCAAATGCTCCACTTTTGGACCTTATTATATGTGAGATCTTGCCTTTTCTCCAGGCAGGTCTCTAGCAAAATCACTTTTGATTCACACCACTGATTCATGAGCACCAGTCACCTCACAAACCATTCTCAAGGATTCTCTAAGAATCCAAATCATCAAATAGTTTCAAATGTAAAAAGCTACTACAAGCTGAAAGAAAAGAGTCAAATCCACCAAACAAATAACTAACTACTACGGTGAATTGAGGCAGGAGCAGCTTTCCTTCATGGTTACTAGGCCATTAACCAAAAAAAAAAAACCAACTCACCAAAACAAGTCTATGAAGGTGATGTTTCAGGATTGGCAAAGACATTTCATGAGCTACTGTAAATCTTAGTATTCCTGAGAGACCACAGGTTTATCAGAGGCTCAGAAATCAAAGAAGGTTCTATGCTCAAGTTGCTCAGCTCATCCTTTGGTCACTTCTTACTGCAGTCTGCACCCTGGGACTGTGTTTGAGTGTGAGCTATGCAGCTAGTCCTATGACTGCCCAAATGCAGTCATCTGCAAGGCAATCAAAGAAGCCATTTCATGTTCCTTGTCAGGCATTGGGCCTCCTGATGTCTTATCAATTACCTGTCAAAAGAAGAGGCTGTTCTTCTTCATTAACACATTGCGGTGTGGTAATTAACAACCAGATAGCATAGGGCTTAAAAAGTGGCCTCTCTTGACCACTTGTTCAATAAATATTGACACAGACACCAGTAAAAGTCTGTCATATGGGTCACTGCCTAAAACAACAAGCAAGGAAAGAGGAGAAAGGAAAACAAAGTGTATCAGGACTTTCTTGTTTGGAGAAGCCTCTGCCAGGTTTTAGCAGCAAATGGAAGCGATTTGGGCATTATTCAAGCCCAAGTTGCCTTGTTTCTTGTTTCTCTCCGACTCAAAATGTGTCCCCCTCCCCCTGCCTTTGGGTAGGGGGGGATGCAGAAAGGGGAGGTTACCTTCTTGTTGAAATAAGCCAGCAAGAACTTTGTCAAGGAATGAACTCTTACTGTAACCCACACCTCATTTGTCACCCTGATGGGCTGAGGAAAAGTGACATTTACAAACTGAGAATGAAAGTACATCCATTTCACCAGTCTGACACCCTGATATAATAACTATTTACCTTGAGAAAGAGGGACTGAGATTTCCGATTCTTGTGAATCTTCTCACTTTGGCACTTATTTTCTCACTCTGTCAAACAGTCCCAGATTAATGGAACAATTTGTTCAACAAATCATATTAGTAGAAAGCGCACAGGGTAAAGAGAAGGAGGCGGGGGAGCAGGAAATTTTTACTCATTCATAGCAGTGGTATCTCTGCAAATAAAAATGTAGTTATGCCTGACATTTACAGAGGTACAATGTGAAAGGGAAAAAGTGTAATGACTTTGGGCAGTTGAGAGATCACTTTGCAAGAACAGTAGTGCTCAAAAGGGAATAAGATAAAGTTACACATAACATCTAGATTGAGCTTCTTTCTGGAACATATTTGTCAAACACGGCAGGATCCGTCTGTGTTTAAAAAAGAGTTTTCCATTAAAATTAAGCACCGTGTGCTTTCCCAACTATAAGGGAATGCTCCCTTACAGTCTGCATTTCAAAGATGTTAGGTAAAGAATCAAAGTGAGTCGGAGCCATATGGTGAATGCTATGAATCCTTCTTGCTGGCTCGATAACGTTCAATAAAGACTAAATATTATGGAGGGGTAATTAAGTGATGTGAGATGATATTTCCAAAAATGTAATGTTGTTTATTAATACTAAATATTCAGAACTCTTGCCACCTCGACCACTATTTTTTAATAATCATAGAATCATTGAATAGTAAGGTTGGAAGGGACCTCAAGGATCATCTAGTTCCCTAATAATTAGGTTCTTCTGCAACAGTCATGGAAACATTATACAGATAATAACCAGCAATCATAGAATGGTAGATAACAGATAATAATACAGGATCTAGAAATAACCAGCAATCATAGAATGGTAAGGTTGGAAGTGATCTCAAAGATCATCTAGTTCCAACCCGCTGCCACAGGGAGGGACACCTCCCACTAGTACAGGTCACTCAAGGTCTCCTCCAACCAGGCCTTGAACACCTTCAGGGAGGGAGCAGACACAACCTCCTTGGGCAACCTGTGCCAGTGTCTCACCACCCTCATTGTAAAGAGCTTCCTCCTAACATCCAGTTTCAATCTCCCCTCTGCCAGTTTAAACCCATTGCCCCATGTCCTGTCATTGCAACACCTTGTCAATAGTGTCTCCCTGGTCTTCCTGTAGGCCCTATTGAGATACTGGAATGTTACTATAAGGTCTCCTCGAAGCCTTAGTAATATATAAATGTATAAATGATAATGCAAAAACATGAATTGAACTGGAAGAGAAGGTTGCTGTGGTCAATACACTGCTCAAGGTCAATACCCTGCTTGCGGTCAATACTCCGCATGCCCACTAGACCGACTCAAGCAGCTGCTTTCTGCTTATGGCAGAAAGCAATTGGTGAATTACAAGAGGTTTTAAGTATTTACTCACAAAATTATCTCCCAAATGGTGGGGCTAACCACAGCTTCAGACAGTACCCAAATGCTTTCAGGAAATTTTGTCACTGTGTTGTCATCCGCTGAGACTTCTGATTCTTCCCAGGCTTAAGGGTGCTAGGGAAAGGAGGCAGACAATCTCTGACCTGGTTCTGATATCTCTTCTGGATGATCTGTGCATCTCCAGGACTTCCCTCTTGGCAGGAGGTTTTCAGGTGGAGGCAGGATGTCTTGTGATGTGCAGTCTTAGCACAAATGTCACACTGGCTATGCAGACTGATCACATGGAGGCATTTAGAGCCTGCTCCTGGTAAACCTGAGGCAGTGGAATTTCCAGGCAGCACAGGATATAACAAGGCAGTAGCAAGCAGCAAGCAAGCACGAATACAAGGGCAGAGCATGTTGTGTCACCTGCTCATCTCCTTTTATCAATACAGCCCGAGACCAATGGGCCTTTGGACACAGAATGGGCAGTTAGCCAAATCTGACCATATTAAGTGAAGCCATAGGCTTGCTTTAGCCTTTTTAGGGCAGAACACAGGCCTTGCATCAGGAAAGCACAAGCTGAGCCTGTGCACCTTGTTTACCCCAGGATGCAAACAAGTCTGGGCAGGCCAGAGTCCACAGACTCAGTGGCTCCAGGTTCTTTGTCCTCACTCCTGCCACTGCTTCTCCCCATAGCAAAAGGAGGGAGGGCAGAAAAACATGTCTGGGCAAGTCAGGACATGTATAAGCCTATTCTGGCCTGCTTAGGCCTACCACAACACTGAAACAGAGCAAAACAGACAGAGAAACATCTATGTCAACAGAGGATTTTCCATTGACTCCACAAGACTCCAGATTTGTCAGAGAGCAATCAGAAAGCCAACTCTTCTACATTCATTTCTTATTTACACTGTGTAATACCAGTGGAAAAGCAAAACAGATAAACAAGGCTTCCTCTCTTTTCCTGTAAAAATATAGTTCTCATCGTGGAGGTGAGAGAATGGAAGAATGCAACAGATTTATAGAGGAACAAACATAATCAATCCTGAAGAGTCATCTTGGAGATATGTTTAGGTTAGGAATTTGTAATGAGGGAAGACTGTATTGATGAGTAATTGATTGGGCAGCAAACTATACTTATTCCTCTCAGCTCTTTAACCCAGAGCTCCCTGCAAAACTCCGTGTCGGTATTTATAGTATATACAGAGTAGATGATCTTTAAAAAGTGTTTCTTTTTAAGTCCATGATGCCTCTTTTTGCTAGCCATGAAAATATACAGAGCAAAGCAGCAGCATCCCCCCACATACAGACTCACACAGTTACAAACACATTTGAAGAGGACTCTCTTAAGTTTGCCATCACGTTAATTTATTTGTTAGCTTGGTACAGCCGCACTGTACCCTGCATCTTCAATGAAAATTGACGCTCCCTTGTTCCACGTTTCTTTATGCCATGACCTTGAGTGTCAAGGGAAAATATTGCTTTGCATCCTTATGTTGCTTGAGTCCTGCTTCTCTCTTTATAGCTTATTACTTGGCACACTTCAGAGCACCGTGTACTGCAATGAGATATGCACTGTACAGCTGGTAACACTAGGAATACTTCAGGCTATGGAGATAAGGAGAGCTGAGTCTGTTGTGCAAATAAGATTTTGCCCCAAATTCAAGAATTTAAATGTATGGTTCAAAGATTTCTGAGGGTAAATAGTTACTTTCCTAATAAAATATCTTCTTTTATGGTTTGTTCCATAGCCTAGTGAAGTCGTAGATCAGTCCTTCTCCATAAGGATGTTGATTCTCTCAGGACATTTTAGGTATGTCTGTATGCTGTGCAGGATGAATGGGGAGGAACCAGCCTGTTACATGAGTAGAAGAGAAAAAAAAAAAAAAAAAAAAAAAAAAAGGCTGAAACACCAAAGTCATTGTGTATTAATTTAACTGGGTTTTACCTATGTTAATGAACAAGATACATACACCATTTCCTAAGGATCTGAATGAAGGGATTCCATCCCAATTACTGCCATCAGGATTTAGAGCAGCACCACAGAGAGCAGAATCTGTCCTCTTCAAAATATGGTATGGGTAGGGTGTTCACTGCTGACGTTTCCTTGGCAAGCACAGCAAAATAACAGTTGATAAAGGTAACCTAATTTTAAGTGCTCAACCTCTTCAATCTATTTCGGTAAATCGAGAGCTTCTGAGAAAACGTTGCCCCTTCCCCTCTCCACCCACACCACGCTGGGCAAGACCCAGACATTAGGGAGGCTGCAAAGTCCCTCTGCTGACCTCTCCCCTTCCTTCTCCTCCCTTCTCCCCCCACATACTGCTTTACTGTTTATCAGTTCTGTGAATTTCTGAAGTTCTCTCTTTTAGATGGCCCTGAAGATGAAAACACTAACATCGATTTTGGCTTGAAGTAGTAGAGACTTCTTGGTGGCTCCTCCTTGGGCACCTTCAACCTAGCACGCATGAATAACAACCTAATTAGTTCAGAACAAAAGAGGCTTTATACACTTCAAGGTTTATTCCTCCCTGATCCTTCTGGATGCATCCCCGTTTGATGGAAAGTAAATTACAGCACAAGGACATGGTTGCTAGAATAAGTCTGCAACACTTGGCATATGTCATGGTCAGATGGCAGGTTCTCCTGCCAGTCTGCAGTCCCTGAGGAAAACAGATCAATCCTCTTTTGGTAGGAGGATAGGGAGATTTTAAAAATCATTTTGGATAACAATCCTTTTCTCTCATTTTGGTAGGCTACTACAAGGTGGGGGGAAAAAATGGGTTTTATACCTTGAGGGTATTGGAATTTTTTAGCAAATTTGAAATTTTGTGGATAGAGCCTCTGGATAATTTTATCATGTAGATAGCAAAATAAACTTCTGGTAAGGGCAGTCTTCTTTATGACAGCATTCAATGAAGGCAAAAAGAGGTGCCAAGGTGGCTATATCATGACTGGAAATATGCCACGGGAAGGCTAAAACCAAAACAAAAAATAAAAACTGAAACAGCTCTCCCTCTCCAGAGAACTGGAAAAGTGCTCATTGAGGCTCTGTCCTTCCCAAAGCACCTCTGCTTGCCAATATTTTAGAAGCAAGTGCTCTCATCTTTTCCCAGATGGGAACTCTCCATCTCTTCAGGCCTGTTCATTCCCATTTAGTCACAGACATAGAGAAGGGCTATATATATTTTTATTTTTCCTTAATTTTTTTAGGAAAGACTAGAAAACACAGGGACTATTTCAGCAATAGGCTTCATGGCAGAGGTCAATTTGAAGCCTGTATACAGAGTGAGTGATATCCTAAAAGATGGTCCTGAATCTATAAAAAACAAATAACTGAATCTCAAGAACTAAAATCCATGAGGTGTGTGTGTGTGTATAGCACTTTCTTCAAGAAGAGTAAATCATGTATTTTAATGTTGACCTCTTTGAACATTTCACTTTTTTATTGTCATGGCAACTGGTGATTTTCATTTAGAAATATCAGCAATTCCATAATTCCCTTTCCCTTCTTGGTTTCCCCATATCCCTGGATTATTTGCCCCCAAAAGAACTCCAGTAAATTGTGCTCCTCCTGTATCAATGAGATGAGGCAATGGAATATTGCATACCTGGGTACAGACACTCAATAGAGCACTAGAGTAGCTCTGCAAGTCAAGAGCCAGGATTTCTCCAGGTGCAATCACAGCTGTCTTGAGTTGGATTTTTTTGCACAGCTCAGCTTTTCATTCTTTATATGAGCCTCAGTGCCAAGACTCTGTGTATATATCTATACCTATATCTATATCTATATCTATAACTATATCTATATCTATATCTAATCTATATGTATCCTCTATATACATCATCTATATCATCTAGATCTATCTATCTATAGGTATGCTTGTATGTATATAGAAAATTTCCAAAACAACAAAACACAAGGAAAAATAATTAAGTTGTTATCACATATTTAATGCTACATTAAATCATATATTCATATTTGGATCATAGAGGGTTTCATTTTCTTGGGCTAAAACTGAAGGAACACTCAGCAGAAGTTGTGCTATTCAGATCTTATCCTGAAATATTATTTTGCAGAGCATACAGGTTGAAGACCTCTCTCGTGCCTCATTCATGAATTTTTGGAGGGGAGTTTTAAGCTCCAAATAGTAATATTAATCCTTGTGTCACGTGGGAATGTAATATCCCGAAAGTTGAGCTCTGCTCAGAGTTGTAAACCTATTTGTGTGTAGCCATGAGGAGAACTCTGTAGGCTGAAAAACATAACCCTTAAAATTATCTGTATTCTGCAGTGAAAAAGGTAACAGATGACTATTAAATATGAGTAAAAGTTTTCCTTCTTTGGTGGTGTCTTTTAGATATTGAGCAAGCTGCTCCACAAGTATAGGTTTTTATCAAAGTCTAATGAGGGTTGTCATGCAATTGGGTGATTTCTAGTGGTTTTTAAGCTAAAAATACTTACAGAAGCTGCTTCTCCAGGAAGCTTTTCCTGGCTAGGGACATTCATAATTCCTCTCTCCTGTGTAAATTATCTGATGTCTAATGGTGACAGACGCAGACACACATACACAGACTGTGATTGCATAAGCCTTGCTTCCTGAGTAAACCATGCTGAAAGAACCCATCAAGAATGCTAATCAGAATTTGAGACCTCCAAATACTTCATGATGTGACATAGCTGTAGCCTTTAATGTGAAGTTGCAAAACATATCTACAAAGGCGCGCACACACACGCACACACACACACACACACACACACACATATATTGATATTTATTTATTTAAGATTGACAAATACATGTGTGTGTGCATGCATAAAGGCACAGTTTTCCACATAGTAGAAGGTCTCTTTTTCTGGCAGCAGAGTTTTGCTGCCTGTGCTGTGCGTATTAACTGGATGAGACTCAGCTTGCTGCATGATGTGTGTGGAAAGGGCAGAGTAGGTGGATTGTCATTTATCCGTAATGCAGCCTGGGGTAAATAGGCCCTGGACACCTATGTATTTAGAAATCTGACCTAGCTGTGAAACTTTTTTCACCCCTCTGATTAATATGGAGAGTCTGGTGTGAATTTTATACCCTCTGCTCATCGGACCCAATGTATAGAGGCTTGCTGAGCTGAGACATAAATATGGCCTAATCATCAAATGTGGATTCAGGTCTCCCCTGCTGAGCAGGTAACAGTCTAAAGTGTTTAAACTGATACCTGCCCAGCATGTGGTATCTTAATCAGCATCACATTCCTGCACTTCCTCCCTCTCTTTGGTCTACAGAGACAATGACCTCAGGAAGACAATTTTATTTTAGTGTTCAAATTTGCCTATATGAATATAGTTTTAACTCCTGCATTGCCTTAGGGATGAGCACTTCAGTCTCTGTGCAAAAGAAAAAGTCATCTCTATGAAAGGAATTACAAAGAGAGGTCACCAAATAGAAGATTGGAAACTGAGAACCTTAACGAGTAGTTTAAAGATTCACTTTCTCTATTTTTTTTTTTTTACAAAAAAAAATTTCTTTATTTTATTTGTTTTTCACAATTTTAGGCTACAATCTGAAGCTGTGCTAGTATTGAACAGATTTACAAATCACATTCTTGTTCTGCAAACTACACAGTTACAGCATAGCTGCAAATATCCATGGTCACCCAGGAAAGTCTCTGAAGATAGCATCTCCCCATCTTTTCCACAGGCAGAGATCCAGCACCTGGGGGTTGCTGGGACCTGCAGATGCCATCAGCCTTCTTTCTGGGCAGCTCCAGTCAGAAGGAAAGATTTATCTTTTCCAGTGCTGCCCAACTCCTGCTGAGCACAGACACGGTGTGCATGGACTTTTAAAGAAGTTAGTGGTAGGTTTTTGAATTTCAGTCCTGCCTTTCTGTGATCAGTTGACATCCTTCTTTAGAGGCAGCCTGCTACTACACTAGTGCCTGGCCAGAGGCAGCAAACAAATCCCTAGAAACCTCTGGACTTCATACCTGCTTGGAATCAACTATTTACACTACAGTTTTAGGATGAGCTAATGGACTAGGAAGGGGTGTGAAAATTTCAATACCTGAGCCCAGCTTTCACAGAATCACAGAATCACCAAGTCTGCAAAAGTCCTCCAAGTTCATCAAGTCCATCCTGTAACTTAGTACCATGGCACCAAGTGCCACATCCAATCTTTTCTTAAAGACCTCCAGGGACAGTGACTCCACCACCATCCAGGGCAGTCTGATCCAGAGCCTAATAAGCATGCCTTTGAGTATCCTTTCTTCCTCCATGCATCTCCCCAAAGGTTGGGGGTTCCCAGCACACTCACTTGACCCAGTAAGATATGTCCTCATAAACCAGGACTGGAGACACTGAGTGTGCCCTTCCAGGTAGAAGAGGTCATGGAATCACAGAATTAAGTAGGTTGGGAAAGACCTCTGAGATCATCAAGTCCAACCTATCACCTAACCGTTCTAATTAACTAAACCATGGCACTAAGTGCCTCATCCAGCCTCCTCTTAAACACCTCCAGGGATGGTGACACCACCACCTCCTCAGGCAGCCCATTCCAGTGCAAATCACTCTGTCTATGAAGGACTTCTTTCTGATGTCCAGCCTGAACATGCCTTGGTGCAGCTTGAGGCTGTGTCCTTTTGTTCTGTCCCTGGGTGCCTGAAGAAAAGACCAACTCCACCTGGCTACAACCTTCTTTCAGGTAGTTGCAGAGAGCAAAAAGATATGCCCTGACCCTGAAAGATACTGAAAGGTCTAGAAAGGCCCCCGAAAGGTCTGGAAAGATCCCAAAAGGTTCCTGAGACATCCCAAAAGTTCCTGACACATCTTGAAAAGATCTTTCAGGATCTGAGAGGTCCTGAAAGATCCTGAAAGGTTCTGAAAGATTTGAAAGGTCCTGAAATGTCTGAAATGTCCCGGAAGATCTGAAAGGTCCTGGCAAGTTCTTGAAAAGACCTGAAAAGTCCTGAAAAGACCTGAAAGGTCCTGAAAGTTATGAAAGGTCCTGAAAGGTATGAAAGGTCCTGAAAGGTCCTGAAAGACAGAAGAAGCCTCTTGAGCTCCTTGGCTTTGTCGGCGTCAGAGCCGTGTGGCAGCCGGAGCAGCGTCAGGGCTTATCTCCAGCACTCAGCACTTCCCCGGGTGTGCGTGTGCGAGCCGGCGTGCATTGAGTTTCCAGCATCGGGGGGTGGAGAACCATGGCCAGGCCAACAGGAAGGCTCTCTGGCCGTGCGGCCGCACGCCCCGGCCACGTCCCGCCAGGCGCGGGAGTGCAATCGGGCAGCTGCAGGGATTTCCCGTCGCTTCCGCCCGGGCGGCCGCAGGCCTCTCCATCTCTTCCTGCGAGGCCGGCGGCGGGTCGGCAGCAGTCTCCGGGCCTCAGGAAGCCGTCGGTCATGAACGAGCAGTGGCGGGAGGGCAGGCGGGGGCGAGGAGGTGAACGGTGGCCAAAACCTCTCTGTTGGGTGGCCGCCGCGCAGACACGCGCTGGCCGGCCTGGAGGCAAACAAAAGGGGGATGTCTGCTTCAAACGGGCAGGAAATGGAGCGGCACTGGGGACACAGAGACCTTTGGGGACTGGGCTGGGGCTTGTCTCTCTTAGCCTATTGTTTCGTTACATTAAAAAAAAAAATAGAAAAAGAAAATATAAAAGAAAAAATAATAAATCGAACACATCCTGTGACCTCTTATCAAGCCATCGAGAAGAAAAACAAACAGCTCACATTCATCTGAAGGTCGAGGGTGTTTTTGATGTGACTGCTGGACTCGTTAAATCCGCCAGGCGGGGTCGGCAGTCGCACCTCTGTCCGGCCCCGGCTTGCCGCCTCGCCTCTCTTGCCTTTTGTGCCAGGAGGGAGCTGTTTGTTTTCAAGGGTTTCTAAATACAGTGCTGGGCATTTCCCAGCCGGTCTCAGCCCGCCCTGGCCACTGGGGCCTCTGTGTGCAGGAAGTCTTTCATTCCCCTCTTATCTGCAAACGAGAAGATCTTGATGGCTGAGATTTCTCCTGCTCCATGTCTCCTCCCTTTTTCTGGCTGTCTACCTACAGTTTTCCACTCCTCTTTTTCTTCCAAAGTAGGTGATATTTAAGGAAAAACAATGCCATACCTTCGTTTAGCACTTGCCTATGATTTTTAATTACTCATGGCTACTGTACTCGTGAAGAACTGGACTTAGGCTCCAAAGTGCTACAAGTCTGACCTTACAAAACCTGGTTCACACACACATCCACATAAACTTGTTTACATCATGCCTATAAAAAAGCTGTATTCACTTCTTGGATCTTTGGCTAAGCTCTTAGATTTTTAAAGCCAGAAAGGGTCATCAGGTCACCTATGCTAAGCTGCTCTATAATTTCAGTCTTAGTATTTCACCCATTTCCCACTCTAGTGAGCCTCATAAATCACATTCAGCTAAACGATATCTTTCAGAAAGGCATCTGCTCCTGATTTGAAGACTTCAAGAGGTGGAGAACCCACCATATCCGCTAGTAGCCTGGGTCATTCAACTTTAGCAGAGCACTTAAAATATCTCCTGAGTAGAAACTGGTGTGCTCTTCTGATACATGATGCAATCTGATGGTAAAACCTTTTCCAGCTTCAGAAGAGCACAGTTAAGTGCCTAAGTACTGAGCAGATGCATAAAGGACGTGGTAAGGAATCATATTATTGTAGTCAACCAACTTAAAATTAATGAAAGCTGCAGTTACCAGAGACACCAACTTAAAATTAATGAAAGCTGCAGTTACCAGAGACACATCCTTCTTTTGTGGTGTACAATGTGTCTACGCTCTTGCACTGGCCTCACATGGAATGCCTGTGATAACGGTCATGCAAAGGTAAAAGGGAATGGTTCAGGTATTTACAAAATCCCAGGGATCAGAAAGGTCCTTTGATCATAAATCACAGAATCATTGTATGAACCCCCCTCTATGGCAGGGGGTTGGAACTGGATGATTTTTGAGGTCCCTTCCAACCTTGCCGTTCTATGATTCTCTGATTCTATGAGTAAGGTGAGAAAAGACATTTAAGGTCACCAAGTCCAACTATAACTCACCTACCAAGGTTACTGAACTATAGGACATTGAAGTGTTGGAGTGTGTCCAGAGGAGGCCACGAATATGCTCAGAGGGCTGCAGCAGATCTGCTATGAGGACAGGCTGAGAGAGTTGGGACTCTGCAGCCTGGAGAAGAGAAGGCTTCCAGGAGACCTTGGAGTGGCCTTCCAGTGTCTGAAGAGGGCCTACAAGAAGGGTGGGGAGGGATTTTTTACAAGGTCTTGCAATGACAGGACAAGGGGCAGTGGGTTTAAACTGGCAGAGGGGAGATTGAAACTGGACGTTAGGAGGAAGTTGTTTGCAGTGAGGGTGGTGAGACACTGGAACAGGTTGCTCAGGGAGGTTGTGGCTGCTCCCTCCCTGGAGGTGTTCAAGACCAGGTTGGAGGAGGTCTTGAGTGACCTGTACTAGTGGGAGATGTCCCTGCCTATGGCAGGGGTTTGGAGCTAGATGATCTTTGAGGTCCCTTCCAACCTTACCATTCTATGATTCTATGATATCCTGAAGTGCATCATCTCTAAACCCACTCAAGCTTAGTCAAATCATAAAAGCAATTGAAAGCTGTTAAGGAAAGGTTCTTAGTTACCTGAAATGTGAGGACCATGACTTCATCAGCTTGGAGGAAGGGAAGCTGTCTATGCAAAAAGTCTTGCATGAGAAGGTGCAATGTGTTTTTACTACTCTGTGGCCTCTATTCTGAAGCCCAGATATTCTCAACAAGATGATAGTTTACTCCCTGGTCTGCTCCAAACAGACAGTAGGTATGTGGGCTGCACTGCTTTGGTCCAACACCAGAAAATCCCACACCTACACTGTGTTCATGCTATAGCCAGTCCATTGAATAATTAAAACATCAGCAGGTGCCTGCAAACAATTAGAGGGTAACCCACAAAAGTAAATTTTTTTTTCTTATATTAATGTTGATTTAAAATTTCCAGCAGAGATAATGATCCCTACAGGAAATGTAAATGAAACTTGTAAACACATAAGAGAAAATCAAGCCATAGCACAGCTAAGATGATTTTTTAGGTGCATCACTGCTACTGGTGCTTCATTTTCAAGAAAGCAGTCCATAGTAGAAGTGCAATGATATATCACTGTGGAACACTGTTTGGAAACTCACTTGACCTTTAAATCTTGGTACTTTCTATATTAATCCAAGCTGCATAAATTATAAGAGGGAAGATAAATATTTAGTTTCTTACTGTTCTGAACAAAGTCTCATAATGTTTTCTTTGCAGGTTGAAGTAATTCAGAAGTGACCAGGAAGGAGGCAGGCGGCCCAGTTGTCTTCCCATGATAACTGGTAACACAGACCACATCTAATTGCAAAACCAGAGAATAAAGAATGGGATTGCAGGCAGTGTTGATTTTTTTCCCAGATTTTCAGAGAGAGAAGAGGAGGAAGGGAAAATAGAAGATGAAGGAAGAAGATTTTATTCAGTTCACTGATGCTGTAGTACCCACATTTATTCTAGATTTATGGAAAGATTCTCAGAAGAGCAGAGAGGAGCTAAACATCCTTGCTCATTCCATTTAATATTCAGTACAAATTACTCTCAGAGGCTTTGGACATCTTCCTACCATGTACTGCAGAAAAGAAAACAAGCAAACAAAAAACCCCTCCAAAACAAAACAGACAACTCAGAATCTGATTTTTTTTTTCTCCCCCACTGATTTATAAGCCTGAATTAGGATTGTTTGGTTTGAAAATTTTGCTCAGAGGATTTAGATATATGTAAGCAATTTTCCTCATATTCCCACCACAGTGTTGCATTCAAAAGCGTTTCAGGAACTAGACAGAGTTGCCAAGAAGGTCTAATACTTAGCTTGAACCACTTACCCTGAGTAATATTGGTATATTCTTTAATTAGTTTAGCTATCTTCACAGTGAGTTACATCAGTGTCCTGAAGCTGCTTAAGATCCCCTGAAGTTTAGCTCTTTTTTTTTGTTTTTTTTTTTTTTTTTTTTTTTTGTTTTTTTTTTTCTTCAGTGGAAGCACAAATTGCATAGTGTAGGAACTGTGAGTTAAATCACTGTTGCAGATGATTGTAGATCTACAAGGGAAGAGTTCAAGGGTAGGTGTTTGGTATCACGTCTAAAACTGGAGGGACAGGTTAAAGTAGAGAAGTGAGGAGGAAGGGAGACAGCTGACTAAAAGCTGATAGCCTGTAATTTCCAGTCTGAAACTGACTGTTTAACTGTCTCTTGGTTTTTACTGCTCTCACTGACAACCTGAGTGAATGATGCTAAGGACTTCTCAGTTTCCAGAGTCTATCAGAACTGATGAACATCAAGTAAGCATTTAATTTTAGACTGAACAAGATTTGGAATTTGTAAGGTGCATTCACCTACTGAGTCTCCTGGTCTCTTAAAACCTCTTCATTTCATTAAAGACACCATATATTGATGGTTCTGAGGCAAAAAGGACTTCCAGAGCCTTTAGAGGGAGTCCTATACAGAGAGCAAGTGTGAAACTCTTGAAGGCTATCTTATCCCCTCATCGAATGTTAATGGGATTCCTATTGATTCATTGATGGGAGATTACACTCCTTAGTGTCTTTGTCATTAACACTTATTGGTAAAATGTACAACATGTGGGAGGTCAATATCTCATCTATATATGTTTTTTTTCCCCTAATCTGGTTCCTAGTAGTTGGAAAAGTGGCTCTGAGACACCAGCCAAGTGCAACACAGGCTCTTAAAAGAAGCCCCAGCTACCATCAGGCAAAGGAAATCTTAAGACATTGATTTTCACACAGAGATAGGCTCCACTTCCTTCTATAAATACAGTAGCAGAATAGCAGCAGGGGAAAAAAAAGAAAAAAAAGTTGGGCAAATATTTATACATATGGCTAATGAGAACACCTGGCATAACAGGCAAACAAGCTAATGGGAGAGAGACGCAATGGATATGGATCTTAGGGTGTGTATTGCATCACAAGCAGTTTGTTTTCTCTACTGATGCCTCCTTCAAAGAGCCTTTTGCTCCGTTACATGAATATGCTACATCGACTGCCCTTCAAAACAGTTGGGTTCCCACTCTACTTCCAGGCAGAAGTAAGAGCCACCCCTCTTTGGAAGAAGGCTCATTAAAACCTCCATGTATCGTCAATGCCTTTGCAAGCTGATGATGGCATTCAGATATAGACAGATGTCTCCTAGGAGCTGGGCTGGCACCACCAATTTATCTCATGTTGACCACAAAATAACCATCACCTTATAAAGACTTTCATTTATTACTAGTGACTGGTGAACCTCTGGAGGTTTGCTTGGGACAAATACCAATTCAGCTGCCAAAGCTTATCTGAACTATCTGAACTTCTCGTGTCTAAAAGAATTGGGCTGGAAATCTCATCAGATAAGGATTTACTCTGTAATTGACTGTAGTTATTGCTTCCAGATGGGCAAGAGTTACTGACACAACTGCCCTTTCACTTGGTATTTGGTGTGTCCAATTCTGGCTCAAAACCTTGGAAAAAAAAGTATTTGCAATCAAAAAAATTATGCATTTGATATTGTATAAATTCAAAATCATCTTCATTTTTTTCCTGTTTTTCCTCCTCTCGTCTCCATTGCATACTTGTTCCTGAACTGCAGAGAAATATGAAGTTTTTCAAGAGACAGTCTTTTAATTCCAGTGAAATCGTTTGGCACTGTTTTGGTAAGAATCATAGTAAAAGCAGGTGATCAGGAAGGATGGCAGAATGGTCCTATGGCTGAATGAAAAGCCAATACACATACAGCTAACACCAACTGCCTGCCTGAACTTTGACTCTATTGTTTTATTCCCTTGTTAAAACTCTGTTCAAAAGATGCTCACAGCAATTCCATTTTTAAATGTTTCCTTTGATTATTTAAATGTTTACAGTGTGCTCAGATTTTCAGGTGTAATGTTTTGCTCAGCCAAATAAGTCTGTTTAGTTTAGGTTGGTTTTGTTTGTTTGTTTTCTCTTTCTCATTTCTGGGTTTGCTGACAGTTTTGGAAATTGTTTATTGGTGTTGATTAACAGCAGTTCCCACCTCTTTTGCCAGAGTTATTCTGAAGAGGTAGAAAACTGAAAATTCCTTTGTGTTATGGTATATAACAAAGGTTATTGTAGCAATAAACAAGCATCCAAAATCCTCCAGATGGATAATATTGATGGTAGGAGGGAAAACACTACCACTGTTGGTGGGTCAAGACTCTGAGAATGAGAACTTTGAGGCACTGGGAACAGGTTGCCCAGGGAGGTTGTGGATGTTCCCTTCCTGGAGGTGTTCAAGGCCAAGTTGGTTGAGGCTGTGAGTGACCTGTGCTAGTGGGAGGTGTCCCTGCCTATGGCAGGGGGTTGGAACTAGATGATCTTTGAGGTCCCTTCCAACCTTACCATTCTATGATTCTATGAACTGATGTACTCAGAAGTGCAAGGATACAGTGGGGAGCTCAGATTGTTTGGATGGTGTTTTGGTGTCATGTCTTTGTTTAGACTGTGTTAGGGACTAGGAGTTGCACCAGAGGGATTGAGATACAAGGGCAACAGAAAGTTTGAAAGAGCAAAATGTGCCTTCTAAGTGGGAAGAAAAAAAAATGCCCATTACTGTAAATCTGTGATATGTCCACAAGCAGCAGGTGATTTTGATAGCACAGGGTCACCTAGTGTTTGGGAAGGGAAGAATTCCCAGCAGAGTACAGGTCAATGGACCCAGTAGTTCTCTAGCCTGTCTCTGACAATACCAATTTTGAAAGATGAACTGTGGAGTGCTTTCCCAAGGGAAGTAGGTGGAAGTCCCATGTCAGGGGACTTTTACAACTAGAGCAGACAAAATACTAGAAAAGTACTGTAGCTGTAGTGAGCAATTCTGCATCAGCAGGGAGATGGATTGAATGATCTAATATGGTTCTTCCATCTGCAATTCCTGTGAGTCTATGAATCACATTTCAGTGTGGCAATGCAGCAGAGTAAATACAGTGCAGAGCATCATCATCAGCTATCTTGGTATCTCTCTAACAGTAACATGAGTAAATTAGGCAGACAAATTCCAAAAAGGGATATATTTGACTCTCCAGTTCTAAATCCATCTGTTCAAACTGGCTATATAGTACAGTATGCTACTGCTAATTCCTAAATAGTTCAGGCTGGTTAATGAGATAGTTTATGTCAGGTAAGCTAGCAGCAAAGAGCTCAACCATTATTACTTCATTCTTTCGTTGCACAGGCCTAGTGGCCTAACCCAGCCTCCACATTTTGGATTAATACAAAGTCTGACCCAGCTATCTATAGCTGCTGTGAGTTTTAACTTTAACCATATGGAAGTATCATTCAGAAATAGACTATGAAAATTGAAATTATGTCAGTTTAATATGCAAAATATCTCCAGGCTGGAAGAGCAAGGGTAGAAGGATTCAAACAATTTATTACCAAACAGATGAACTCAAGCTTCGACCTGGTCTTGTGCCCAGATAGTCCAGATAGAAATGGAGTTGTGGACAGTTGGGTGGTTGTCAAAGCTAAGCAGGTGGCAGACTAGCCAAACATTTCTTCTTTGCACCTAACCAAGCCTCATGTATCAACTAGGCTTAGAAAGACCTCTAACCGTTGATTCATTTGAGAAAGGGAAATACCAAACATATCAACTTCACCTTCAACAGCACTAACCACTGAAGAGAACTATGTAAAATACACCTGCATGGTACTTCTGTGGAAATAAAGGCCACTTACAGACTCCACCTGGAGTCCTGTGTGCAGTTCTGGAGGCCCCAGCACAGGAAGGACATGGAACTGTTGGAGTGGGTCCAGAGGAGGCCACAAAGATGCTCAGAGGGCTGCAGGAGCTCTGCTCTAAGGACAGGCTGCAAGAGTTGGGGCTCTGCAGCCTGGAGAAGGCTTCTAGGAGACCTTAGAGTAGCCTTTGAATATCTGAAGGGGGCCTACAGGAAGGCTGGGGAGGGACTATTGACAAGGTGTTACAATGACAGGACAAGGGGCAATGGGTTTAAACTGGCAGAGGGGAGATTGAAACTGAATGTTAGGAAGAAGTTGTTTGCAGTGAGGAGGGTGAGATACTGGCACAGGTTGCCCAGGGAGGTTCTGGCTACTCTCTCCCTGGAGGTGTTCAAGGCCAGGGTGGAGGAGGCCTTGAGTGACCTGTGCTAGTGGGAGATGTCCCTGCCTATGGCAGGGGGTTGGAACTAGATGATCCTTGAGATCCCTTCCAACCTTACCATTCTATGATTCTATGATTATTGCTGCACACACACTTACCTTTGTTTACCTGTTCCTGTAGAGGTGTGTTTACAGGATGTACAACTCATCTGAGCAGAAGGACTGGACATTTCTATGGGACATCATTTTAGATTGTATGCCTACATATATTTGTGTATGTGTGTGTATTGCAGCCACACTGTATGCAAGCTTTTGGTTGTCAACAGGCAGGAAGGTGAATATCCTGACTGACTATTCGTGCAGATACTGGAGAATTCAGTTTCATGACATTTAGACCTGCTGATTTATTCATTCTGAACTGCAGCATCATTTCTCCACTACTCTTCATTCATTTTTTCCCCCCTTGTTTAAAAAGTTTCATTCACCCAGTCATAAATAAGTAAGCAAATAAATAAATAACCAGCACGTGGCTTGGGTAACCAATTCCATACCTTTGTGAAGGATGAAATTGAACTGTTTATAAATAAACCATAAAGTGAAATGTGTTTGCATAAGCTATTTGATAAACACTTAGGAAAAGCACTATTGGGAAAAAACCCAAAAAACCAAAAACCAAAAAAACCCAACTCGTATTTTTCTCTGCAAAAATGAAACCCATTTTTGGGCAGGGGAATTTTTTGCACCTTTTCCTCTTGTTTTTGCACTGATTCAATGGAAAATCTATTAGCAGAAAATGTTGAAATTGATAACAGATTACTGCTTGAACTTAATGGTCAAAATGTTTTTTCCAGTAATGCTGAAAATGAGTTGGACATATTTATTACACTTAAAGGGGACTGTCTTAGATGTCTAAAGGTTCAACATCTTCTCTGAACAAATAAGCCAAATCCTTTTGAGAGTGAAAGGAAAGAGACAGGCTCCTTTGCAATCCAAGGAAGTCATCTCAGTAGATGCAATAGATGTAGAACAACTGTGAAGGGACAACCTGAGAAGGGACAACCTGAACAGCTTTGAGATCTAGCTTTTGATTGGTTAAAGTTGGATTGGATGAGCGCTCCTCTAATACCCTATCAAAGCAATATAACAGTAGTTTCTTATGTTATTTACAATTGTTTTAGTCAACTACCAAAGGACTTACAAACATCAGTACCCTGGGTATAAACCCAGTAACAACAAAATGAAGCATCTCTACCATAATTGCAGAATGAATGGCAGCATTTAATAATTAGATGTGTATATTTACATATTTGGCTTGTATCTGGATTTACTAGAAAAGAGTCTACAATTACACCAAACAAACTGTTTCTATGTCTTCAGGGCAAAACAGACTGCAAAGGCTGCAGAACTCAATAAGGCTTTTTATTACCTGTAGGTTTCTGGATTAGGCGAGGCATATGCTGAGAGGTTTGTACTACAATATAAGCCCCCAAACTTAAATGTTGTGACATTAGCAAGTAGCTTATAATTAAAGTATGCTGCCATTTCACCAGGCTTTCATTCATAGGAGAAAGTGCAAATTCTATTCTATGTGAACTTTAGATACATCCAACTTTTTTTCTTTGTTCTTTTCTTTAAAGCTTTGCAACAAATGCACCTCCATATGCTTATATTAGTTCATCTAGTATTAAGCATATTGGCTGTGCAAAATGTTGGCATGCATTAATAAATGTTTTCTTTTTTTTTTTTTTTTTTTTTTTTTTTTTTTTCGCTCTCACTTTAAATTCTTCCTTTGACTACACAAGCAACAGCTGTCTAGCTTCCTGTTCAGTGCTGGATCTAATGCCTCTACAGAAATCTAGGTCAAAACACTTGGAATGCATGAATATCAAACAGAGTTTTCAAAACAGCAAATGAATACATCTTTAACTGGTGACATTTTCCTGTAGCATATGGCTGCAAGCTCAGGGGACTGCATGCTTTTTTGATGAATATGTTCCGTCAAAAACTAAGGAATGGCAGTGGGCTTATATCACCTTCTGTTTTGCCTTATGAAATGATAATGCAAACTCATAAATGGATACTGCTATCACAAGACTTCTGCCTTTTGTCCAATCCCAAAGTAGCACAAGGCCTAGTGGTTAAGAGCCTAACTCTTTGGTCGTGTTAAAATATGAAAGATAACTGTCAAAGATGCTTTTTTGTAAAGCAGTTGCCCATGTCACGGAGGGTGTAAGATTGCCTGCATTTCCATACCCCTGGAAAACAGCAACACATGGTAACAGGGGAGAGGTACAGATTAATTCTGAAATTCAGCAAAGGCATTAAATTGTGCGTATAATTTCTGCAAAAGATGTAACAAAAGTAATATTAATATAGCTTAGCACGACAGCACAAATATACAGGGAAAGCCAGACACTTTTAATGATAGAAATAAGTGAATAAAAAGGAGAAAATGAAAGTGCCGGCATCTCAATAAACCCCGTATCAACACTAAAGTGACAGTCCAAAGAAAGCTGCTCTAACAAGCTTGTCTGTTATTTTCTGAGAAGAAAGCATGGGTTTGGCAGCAACAACAGAGCCTGTTGAATAATTAACCAACTACAGATTCTGACCACTAGGAAACGGTGGAGCTATTATTTCTGATCTGTATTCATCTTCTCAAATAACACCAAAAAAAACCCAAAACCCCAAAACAAAAAAAGCCTCATACCGCTTTAGGTAGATGAAGCAGGTAGAAAGTCATCTAATTAAATTCTTCTGAATATACCACAAGACCTGGAGGGCTGGAGATGCATGTCAGGTGAAAGCACAAAGTGGACCACTTGCAGGACATCATGCAGGTGTTAAAAATCAAATAGCACAAGGTCTTTGCAAGTTCTAACCTCCAATACTCTGGGGGATAGAATGGGACAGACAAATACTGAATGTAGTCCTGCTTAAAGCAGACAGCATGTTGGGGTTTGTTTGTGTGTTTGCTTGTTTGTTTGGTTTTGGGGTTTTTTTTATGTGGTTTTTATTTTGTTTGTTTCTTTGTTGGTTTTTTGTTTGTTTTGCTTTGTTTAGCTGGACTGACATTCAATGAGAGACTTGAGCCCATCTAAATAAGTTATGATTATATGAAAGTGCACTTTTATAGGAAAGTCGGATATAGTCACCTGCTTGGATGACATAAAAGTTCTGTTTTGTTGATTATGTATCACATAGAATCATAGAATCATAGAAAGGTAAGGTTGGAAGGGACCCCAAGGATCATCTAATTCCAACCCCCTGCCATAGGCAGGGACACCTCCCACTAGCACAGGTCACTCAAGGCCTCCTCCAACCTGACCTTGAACACCTCCAGAGAAGGAGCAGCCACAACCTTCCTGGGCAACCTGTGCCAGTGCCTCACCACCCTCACTGCAAAGAACTTCTTCCTAACATCCGGTTTCAATCTCCCCTCTGCCAGTTTAAATCCACTGTCCCTTGTCCTGTCATTGGAAGCCTTTGTCAATAGTCCCTCCCCAGCCTTCCTGTAGGCCCCCTTCAGATACTGGAAAGCTACTCTAAGGTCTTCTGGAAGCCTTCTGTTCTCCAGGTTGCAGACCCCCAACTCTCTCNCCTTACCATTCTATGATTCTATGATTCTATAATATCTACTCAAAACCTTCCCTGGTGCAGCAGGAGACCATCCCATCTCTTCCTATCTCTTGTTACTCAGGAGAAGAGCCCAAAGTCCACAATGACACTTTTGATGTTAAAATGTGTTCACATAGTACATTTGTTCTATCAGGAAAGCGGTCAAATTTACATTCATAGAATCATAGAATGGCTTAGGTTGGAAAGGACTTTAGAGTTCATTTACTCAAATCACAGTATCACCAAGGTTGGAAGAGACCTCAAAGATCATCAAGTCCAACCCATCACCACAGACCTCAAGATTAGAGGTCCCTGCTGTGGGCAGGGACACCTCTCCACTAGATTTGGCTGCTCATGGTCTGGCCCAACTGGACTTGAACACCCCCAGGAAAGAGGCATGCATTTGATTAATTCATTTGATTAATTTATTTATTAGACAAATGAATCAAGATGCCTGTTTGGTCTAGAATGAGAAATAACGAATCAAATAGATTCATTTTGAGGAGGAAGATCTGCTTTCTCTGAAGTTAACAGAAAGAATACTTTCTTTAGTTCTAGTATCTCTCTATTTAAACAGAAGGATCTGTATGCCCAGTTATAGAAAAGGGGAAAAACAGCAGAGCTACACAGCTAGCCAAGCAGGGACAGTAATGTCTGAGCTGTGAAAGCAAAGCTCATTTATGTTCTAAGCTTATTTTATTTTTCTTAAATCAACATTAAGAAGGAAAAGTTGAGATATTAATTACCCGTTTACTGCCAATGTAGTGGAAAATGTAATTTATGGAGTGCTTGCAAAAAAAAAGAAAAAAAAAAGTGCTTGCTTAATTTAAGAACTCAAATTATTCAAATAACATTTTGAATTTGATTATTCGTATAATTGAAATGTTGCTTTTGCAGCCTGAATTGCTTCTCTGAGTTACAACCTGAGCAACAGTTAACTAAGACCACACTCGCTGTGGAGATCATTGCAAATGTGAGCAGAAAAGCTCACACTAAGCTGAAGAGCAGCAGTAGGCAAAACATCAAGTTTTAATTTGAATTTAGGGTTTCTACAGGTTTTAGTAGCTTTGTACAGAGCTGTTACCACATATATTTATTTTCCCATACAGACTAGGATCAAGTTAATTTGTTCCCACAAATCTGCATTCCTGAAATGGGCGATGTAAAGAAACTACGTTGCCTGTGTCTGAACTGTTTGATCGCTCTGTTATGACCAAGGTGCACCCACATTTTATATTCTGTTCCATCAGTTGAGGAATTTTTGGAAATGAAGCTGTACAGGTGTTTGTCTGAAATTTGCCCAGTCCTTCTCTTAAGACTTTGCTGAAATCCCTACAGAATCCTAACGCTAAGTATCTTCTGCAGAAGATTTGCACTAAAGCAGGGATCCCACTTCAGAAATTCCAACATGAATGTTAGGAAATGTATTTCCCTTTTCTGCAACACCAAGAGAAAAAAAGTAGGATCCACACAGCTAAATTCAGGCTGTTTTATTGAGCAAAATCTTCATTTTGCTTAGCAAAGATGCCTGTGAATTGAAAGACAGTAGCCTGCATCTTCTCAATTTCAAAAATGTTTCCTATCCATAATAAGAGGGAGAATGAGATTAAATGGGATGAAAGATAAATGCAGTATTTCAAACTTGGCACCTAAACCACTCATGGAAATAAACCTTCTGAAGCGCAGAGCACACAAGGATTTAGCAAAACTGGAGAAGATTTGCTTTGTATTTCCAAAGTGCATTAAGGTGTTTGAACATTTTTTAATCTATAAAGAAAGTCTCACCTGGTCTAAAGCAAGTTTGATTCCAATGTGCATGGATTTTCTTAGTGATAAAATATCTCAGCTTTTCCAGGATTTAGAAAAGAGATTCAGACAGATCTAACCTTGGTAAGATTCCTATTTGTCATTAAAAAAATTCTCTACAGTAGACACATGTCAATTATTTTTTTCTTAATATATAAATGATATTAAAGTTATTTATTAGACACAATCGTTTGAAGTATTTTGTCATTCTTGGCACAGCACTCATGATATGTTCTTCCTTTTTTTTAGAGAAGACAGAGGACCCTCAGAAATGCAAGTGGTCATATTTGGGTATCTGACATCAAGGTTTTCTTCCTCCCAAACAGGGAAGCTCAAATACATGACCAAAAAAAAAAAAAATCATAATTGGAGAGGCATCCAAAAGGAGTTTTGCATTTCCCATGTGTCTAGGTGGATATGAATGGCACCCAGTCTTTAACTTGAGCAAGGGATGTAACTTCTTACAGTCTCTCAAAATGACTGAACAATCTTTTTTTGCTGAAAAGTATAAAAAGTGATAATGAATACCTCAGCCTAAGGTATCACAGAATCACAGAATGTCAGGGGTTGGAAGTGACCTGAAAAGCTCTCATCCAGTCCAACCTCCCTACCAGACCAGGATCAGCTTTACCTGATCACACAGGAAGGCATCCAGGTGGGTTTTGAATATCTCCAGAGAGGAAGACTCCACAACTCCTCTGGGCAGCCTGTTCCAGTCTTCTGTCACCCTCACTGTGAAAAAATTCCTCCTCATGTTTACATGAAACTTCCTCAGCTTCCACCCACTGCTGCTTGTGTATGCTCAGAAAGCTTAGGATGTGCTTCTAAACAATGAAAATATTGTGATTAAAAAAGCCCTGCTCCAGAACTTTTGATACAGGTTTGTTTTGGTTTATTTTTTATTTTTTTTTATGTTGTATATGACTGGAAGTTCTCAGGAGAACATGTTAGTCCACCACAAAAAAGTCTGTAGACCCTGATGTCATTACAAATGCTGTGTGCAGTTCTGGAGCCCCCAGCACAGGAAGGACATGGAACTGTTGGAGAGGGTCCAGAGGAGGCCACCAAGATGCTCAGAGGGCTGGAGCAGCTCTGCTGTGAGGACAGGCTGAGAGAGTTGGGGCTCTGCAGCCTGGAGAAGAGAAGGCTTCTAGGAGACCTTAGAGCAACCTTCCAGTAGCTGAAGGGGGCCTACAAGAAGGCTGGGGAGGTCTTGTAATGACAGGACAAGGGGCAATGGGTTTGAACTGACAGAGGGAAGATTTATACTGGATGTTAGGAGGAAGTTGTTTGCAGTGAGGGTGGTGAGACACCGGCACAGGTTGCCCAGGAAGGTTGTGTCTGCTCCCTCTCTGGAGGTGTTCAAGGCCAGGTTGGAGGAGGTCTTGAGTGACCTGTACTAGTGGGAGGTGTCCCTGCCTATGGCAGGGGGTTGGAACTAGATGATCCTTGAGAACCCTTCCAACCTTACCATTCTATGATTGTATGAAATCAAACCCATCATAACAGACCCCAAACCAAGGGATATTCACGACAGATGTGGTGATTCCTGCCTCGTTAATGTACCTAACTGCATCAGAATCTGAAAGCCCTATCCATAATCTCAGACTTGCCATATAACAGGTTGGAAGGGTTTGAAATGACAGATGAGCTTTGAGAATTATGGTTGAAATTAAGTAGAAGTTTTTTTTTTTTTCTTTTTTTTCTTTTTTTTTCCCAAATTCTCAATGTCTGCAACAACTACGCTTCGTACTTTGCTGCTGAGAATATGAAACACTTGGACAGCCAATGGCATGATGTTTTCTGTTAGGTTTTTTTTTTCACACCCTTCTTTCCCAGCTTGTCTTTTCTTGTCTAGTCTTTTCTTTTCTAAACAAGTCTAATTCACTCTTTGCATTTCAGCCTCCCCATCCTCCAATCTTTATTATTACTTCCTTCTAGTTAGCCAGCCTTTCAGCTAAGCAGAAGAGGGGTTAATAAAGCCATGATAAAGCTGTAAAAGGCTGACATTTAGATATCAGCTATGAATCAACAGCTAAAATATTAGAGGAAATCATTTTATTTATTTTAATTTTTTTCCTATGATGTCTCCTTCTGCTGCAGTTCTTCTCATACTCCACTTTTTCAAGGTGCCAGGGGACTAATTACAAGTTGTATCACTACACCCATGGCTTCCCCTGTTGTCTGGTTCGCCTTCCAAGCCTTGATGATAAAAATTCCAAATCTTTTCTGTCCTGAAAATCTAAAGGTGGAGTTATGAAGCACAGTGGAGCAGCTTATCCCGGGAGTGTTTTACCCTCACTCACAGGCAGCCAAGTGAGGCGCGAGCCAAACTAGACAGAGAGACAGAGAAGAGGAGAGAGGCGGCACAGAGACCCCATTAGCGATTCCCCCGCCGCGGTCTGAGTGGCAGCTGGGAACAAGGCACTAACTGTTTGCCCATTGCCCATTCTTGTGTTATTGGGTAAAATAAAAGTTCTTTTCTCTGAGAATCTTTGTACAATAAAACAACTCTCAGTCATTCGCGAGTCAGNAAGGAAGGGGAGGGAGGAGGGGCGATTCAGGGTATCTTTTGACAGAAATGTCAGAAGCACAGGGTTGCTGGGGGAGGAGAGGGTGAAGTGAGTGTCGGAGGAGGGCAGGTTGTGCCTGAACGTCTCCGTCTGAACTCCTGGCCACGCGCTTTCTCCAACTCTGACTCCTCGCCTGTCCCTCTTTTCTCTCCTTGGGTAACATGGGGTAGACACTCTACGAGCCCCTGAGGTCAGAGTGATCCAAACACTGCTCAGAAGAGAAAGGATGAGATGGACACTTCTCTCCCTCCCTTTGTTGCATTTCTGGTGGTTTTCCTAATAACAGACACACTTAGCAATTTAATTAGCAGAAAGTCTACAGAGCTGAAGGTCTGACTCCTGCACATGACATTTTATATTTCCAGGGATCAACAGCATAGTGAATAGCCAGAGAAATGTTTTCAATGAAATCTTTTATTCAAGAGTCTCACATGAACTTGGTTCATATCAGGTGTTTCAATAATAATAATAATAATAATAATAATAATAATAATAATAATAATAATAATAATAATAAACCCAAAGAGCCACGTGGCACTGGCTAGTGCACAAAGTAGGGCACAGCACCTCCCTAAACCACAAGAACACAACTTTTCTACCACTTGGGTGAAGAAACACCTAGAGGACCTGGCCGCATCTCCTCTGCTCAGAAGCTACCTACTAAGCCCTAAATTCGTGAGGAAAGCTTTTCCTCCAGCAAAAGTTCAGGACCCTTGAAACCATTGTTAAGTGACAACACAAACAAACACAGGATTAGTGGCACCACAACAAAGATTCTGTTATTTCCTTTATGGTTCCTCTAAAATAGGAAAGACAAAAGCATCCTAAAAAGTACATGAAAAGCATGAATCTGAATGTAAGGAAAACTTGGAAAACTGATAAAGAAGTGGTAGGTAAGGCATGTCTGCAGCAGACATGAAAAATTATGGCACAGCATTAGCTTGATGAACAATTTATTCCCATGTAGGCCCAGTCTGAACAGAGAGACTGTTGGATTTCTTGAACATGCCCACATCAATCCATCAGCAAGGCATACTCTACGAGTTGGTACCAATGGGAGGCTGTAACTTCCCAAGACCTTCCATTCATAAATCCCAGATACGATTATACTCATCATGGAGTCCTCAGTCAATGTCCCTTGTGTGAGTCTCACTCTGTAACTTAAGTTACCATGAGGTTTTAATTCAGTAGAGGGAGCTGTGGGTGAGAGTGATGCAGTTCCAGCCCAGGGAAGATTGATTGTGTTCATTCAGCCCCCACAGCCTGAAAATGCTCCCTATTTATTTTATTCAAGTTCTTGTTACAACACATCCCTGAGTTGCCAAGTCGTTTTTTTCCACTAGCAAAAGTCCTTTCCTTTTCCCTGCTCACTTATGTGATACAATCAATCCCAAGAGCACTCTGGTATTTCACTCTATTTTTGCCCCCTTGGTGCCCAATTTGTTTCATGATGGCTACATGTAGTACACCAGGGAAAGCTCAATGTTTTATAGAGCTCATATAGACTTGGCTGCCACTTGGTTTATATTTAAATATGGTACTGAGCTGGATTGTATACATTCCCAGCTTTGGGGTGGCCAGGACCTATGACCTGAGCAATTCAATCCCTATTGGCAAGCACTTTTCTTTAGAGAATGGGTGTTAAAATCAACACACAGAGTGATTTTGCATCATGATTGCAGTGATTTCATAGCTTCTTGGCTGCCAGTTAAACCATACCTAACACAATGCTAGAGAAATAGTTCTATCAGGCAAACTGTCATCCAGTGAAAATAAAAATTATTGGCCAGAGACTAAAGGGTAAAAGAAATTCAAGGACTGGAGCACAAGTTTGTGAGCCAGGACTGATCCAGCAGAAGCCAGGAGTACATTTGCACACAAGTTAATAAATTGCGTATTTGTCCACTCGGTAAGTGTGAAGACTGTCAGTCTACTCAACAAGAGAGTGTGTTGCAACCAGGAAAATGTCATTTCCTCCAGAACAACTGAGGAGCCCTTCCCTTTCCTCTCTTCTCATGAACAGAACTGAAAACATCTGGTTGGAAGAGACCTCAAAGATCATCCAGTCCAACCTTCTACCCAGCACTGCAGGGTCAACGCTAAACCATGTTGCTAAGTGCCAAGTCCACACACTGCTTAACCACCACCAGGGATGGTGACTCCAGCACTGCCCTGGGAAGGTTGAAAGCCTTTTCTCCAGTCCTGTCACTTGCCACCAAGGAGGAGAGGCTACCTCCTCCTTGCTCCAACTTCCCTTCAGAGTGATGAGGTCTCCTCTCAGCCTCCTCTTCAGCAGTCTGAACAACCCTAGCTCCCTCATTCACTTCTTGTAGGCCGTGTGATCCAGACCCTTCATGAGCCTCATTGCCCGTCTCTGAACATGCTCAGTGTCCCTCTTGTAAGTGATGGGTCCAGAACTGAACACAAAACATGGTATCACATGCCTTATGAGGAGATGCTGAGGGACCTGGGGCTGTTTAGTCTGGAGAAGATTGAAAGAGGATATAATAAATGTTTATAAATCTCTGAGGGCTGGGGGTCGGGAGTTGGGGGGACAGGTTCTGCTCACTGCTGCCTGGGATAGGACAAGGAGCAATGGACAGAAGCTACAGCACAGGAGGTTCCACCTAACACAAGGGGGAACTTCTTTACTGTAAGCGTCCCAGAGCACTGGCAAGGCTGCCCAGAGAGGTTATGGAGTCTCCTTCTCTGGAGCCTTTCAAGGGCTGTCTGGATGTGTTCCTGTGTACCCTGAGCTAGATTGTCTGGTCCTGCTCTGGCAGGGGGGGTTGGACTTGGTGATCTCTTTGGGTCCCTTCTAACCTCTGACATCCTGTGAGCCTGTGATCTGAAAGCTTTATTTGAACACAACCCAAAAATTCTATTTGACAAAGGCTGCTACAACTGACCACTCAAGACACTGCTCAGCAAAATTAAAGTAGACTTCTCTTCATGGGCTCTTATTTTTGGAAAAGATCTGTTTTTCCAAATTGAAAATTGAGCTGAATAAATAACAATGTCATCGATAAGCTTCAGAAAACATTTGGGCAAACTGCACTAAACAGGAAGATGGAGAACAGAATAAGAGCAATGGTTTATTTGAACTGCTTTTCCACTGGTTTCCATTTTTCCTCTCCTTCACATATAGTCTATCAGCAAAGCTCTTGAGTGGACCTTGTCTTTATATTCATAATTACAAAGTCCAGTCCATATTCATGTCTTTCCCTATTAGCCATCAACATTAACACATGAACTTGCCCTATGGGTTCAGTTGTGTCCTTACACAAGAGAGTGATGACAGTTTCCAATAGAGAATTGCAGAGAAATGGTACATGAAGTCAGGATAGCCTAGTAACTCACATGTGTTCAAATTGTTCACATTTGGAAAAATCCATGAAAAGTCACTTTTACATTGAAATTCCATGGTAAGGTGCCTGTGCTGTCCTATGAAGAGAGGCTGAGGGAGCTGGGGGTGTGCAACCTGGAGAAGAGGAGACTCAGGGGTGACCACGTTTCAGTCTACAACTGCCTGAAGAGAGGTTGTAGCCAGGTGGGGTTGGGCTCTTCTGCCAGGCAACCAGCAACAGAACAAGGGGACACAGTCTCAACTTGTTCCAGGGAAGGTCTAACCTGGGTGCTAGGAGGAATTCTTCACAGAGAGAGTGATTGGAATGGGCTGCCCAGGGAGGTGGTGGACTCGCTGTCCCTGGAGGTGTTGAAGCAAAGCCTGGATGGGGCACTTAGTGCCATGGTCTGGTTGATTGGTTAGGGTTGAGTTGGACTGGATGAGCTTGGAGGTCTCTTCCAACCTGATTGATTCTATGATTCTATTCTTAAGCTCTCTTTGAGCTTGAAATGCATACTGTAGCAGTGAAAGTAGTGGTGGAGAGACCTTCACATTCCAGCTATGTCTGGAAGTGAGTCTGTTTTTCTGTGGAAGGACAGGAGAACGGATCAGACAGTTCTGGGAAGTTTCTGCCTGTGGAGCAGAAACATTCGCTTGCAAATTTGTCTGGTGTCAGATTAAAATTACCCTTTTTATGATACTTTACAGCACAGTGGAAACTGCTTTACCCTATTAGCCCAATCAACAACCTCTTGCTTATGTGAAATATGAGAGACCTTTATGTTTGTAAGCACTGGATTTAAATGCAGCAAAGCGGAACATGAACACTGAGTCTAATTTTGTGCCGTTAAAATTATCACCACTGTCATCATTACTGCTATTATTATTATTTCTATTATTTCCTCTTGTTCTACCATGGTGTCAAAAGGTTTTACAGCAAGATAAACAGTGAACTCAAAAAACACTTTGAAATTAGAGTACAGCTATTAGAAAAGTCTATCAAAGGCTATGTTAGTCTCTTAGTGGAAAGCTGTGTGAAAAATTTCTTGAGTCCATTTTCCTTGCAGGATATCATGATGGGCACACAGAAGGTTTAAAATGAAGAAAATGAAGAATGAAGAAAAGCAATCTTTGGCCACTGGACTAGAATGATAGAATGGTAAGGTTGGAAGGGACCTCAAGGATCATCTAGTTCCAACCCCCTGCCATAGGCAGGGACACCTCCCACTAGCACAGGTCACTCAAGGCCTCCTCCACCCTGGCCTTGAACATCTCCAGGGAGGGAGCAGCCACAACCTCCCTGGGCAACCTGTGCCAGTGCCTCACCACCCTCACTGGAAAGAACTTCCTCCTAACATCCAGTCTAAATCTCCCCTCTGCCAGCTTAAACCCATTACCCCTTGTCCTGTCATTGCAAGACCTTGTCAATAGTCCCTCCCCAGCCTTCCTGTAGCACCCTTCAGATACTGGAAGGCTACTATAAGATCTCCTCAAAGCCTTCTCTTGTCCAGAAGAGAAGAAATTTTATATCAGAAATTAAGTAGTTTAATTATAAATTAATTAGTTAGAAATTAATTTGCTAATCATAAATCAATTAATTTATATTGTAATAATGTTTACATAGAAAGAGTATTTATGATTGTGATCATTGTGTTATCAGAACGATTCAAGTCTGGCCCTTTGTGGGTCTACAGAAAGTTTTGCATATAAGTTCCACAGCATCTGAACTCTTCTTTAAACTCCAGCTTCATCTTTCAAGTGCCTTTCATGAATGCCACTACAAATACAAGGATGTCAATGATCTTTCCTCTAAACTTGACATCAGGACCCAAGAGGACTGAACTTAGTTAAGAATCATTACTCTGTAAAACAGTCTTTGAAGAATCGTCCTTTACTACTGCACATCTTTAAACAAAAGCCAGTGTACACAAGCACACAGCCATAATGCTCCCTGGATCTCTGAATAAACTCATACCTCTTTGAGCAGAGTGCTACTCAGCAGAGCTGTAGGGCTGTATAATTACCCCAACTCCTGCATCAGGCAGGGAAAGTTAGTGACATGTTGAGTGAAATGCTACACTGTGTTAATAACGGTTTTGAAAGAAATCAGAAAAGTTAATCATGTGTGGACACAGGGTTAAGAAGCAATGTAACAGACTATTAAGTTTAATATAGATATGTGATATAAGCATATGCAGACAGCCATTAGCATAAATTCATGTTACAGAAGAGCAGTGCAGCAAACCGCACGACGGATTTATAGCATACGTGGTGTGCAGCACGGGCACCAGAACGAGGGAGAAATGGGTCAACAAATTCATAGACAGGTCTTGAGTCAGATTGGCAGAACCAGGGCAAATGCAACCAGGCTGTTTTTCAGTGGTGATGTTGTCTCAGTGACTACCTATCACAGAACAGTCAAATTGCTTGGCTGCTGTTTTCAGTGGGTTTGAGTATGAAGACGTCAAAGTCTGCAGCGCACACGAGGTCCTCTGCTTTGCATTCTTACCGTGTGATGAGGACAGCTCTCACGGATCAATTTCTGCTCCCTGTTTCTGAAATGCAGCTACTGACGAAATCTGCCAAAGCAAAAAAGTTTGATGTTGCTCACTAAGAATAAGAATTGCAGAAGCCTCCTTATATTTGTCTCGTTTGCCTGATTTCAGGATCCCTCACTCATACTGTATTGATTTTACCTAGCTACTATCAGAGTTGAGCAAAGAAACTGTGACAGGTTCTGTGAGTTTGCCTCCTTTTTCTCTTCACAGAATATCAAAATTACTCACTGCACAAACTCACTGCAGAATTCTCCCCTTTTGCTAGCTGCCTGCCTCGCTCTTTGACATCATCAGGATATATGTGGTTAAAACTGGCTCCTGTTAACTAGTCTCACTTGTAAAAACTGATTGCAAACACATTTCCAGAAGGTGACTAAAGTAATTCCAGTTCAGAATAATTTACACTCAGATTGGCCACAATGAATTGTGCCAGATCCTAAGAGAAGCCAAGATGGAATAGCAGGAGCTCCTGAAGTTTGTTTATGACAACCAGCACTTCACCCTCCTCATCGTGGTTAGTGCAATGCACAGTAATTGATAAGAGGCTGCAACTGGACTTTTGACAACATTTATAGCTTGTATAAATTGCACTGAACAACTTGTCCTTCATAATCCCAGAAAGAGCTTTTACACTCGAGATGCTTCCTGCATTCTGTGTTCCTCCTAGCAATAAAAGCCCACAACAAAATAGTGGTGGGGTTTGATTCAATTTAATAGTGGTCTCCTCACAATACCTACAACTGTTTAATGTTATGAATCCTTAGAGCTATGCTACTCTTTCATCAACAAAAGAAAGGGTTACAACCTTCCCCATGTACAATGTTTTTATTGTATTTTGCTTTTGGGAATTTCTAGCCCAGTCTAATCTCTATCTAATTGTGTGTGAGGGAGAAAGTCTCCCATCAGCTCAAAGGGTCATTGATATTCAGGTGAGATCCAAGCTGTTTTCCAAAGTTTGATCATTCCTTCATCTTCAAGGGCTCTTTGGCATCTTATCACTCACATGTGGTATCAGCTTTAAGGGTGATTGTCCTTTGTGAACTTTAGCACGGGGCCAAATTTTGCGCACTGTATTTGCAAAATTCCTCAGGTTTAAGATTTTTGCCTGACCTTGGAGCAATATACAGCTCACTAGTGGTTGTTTCAATACATTACAGAATTAAGACAATTTTTGTCTGCCCTGTAGCCCCAGTGCTGAAGACTGAAGCCTTCAAAGGAAGAAGATTGAGAGAAGTTGTCTGACTGAAGGAACACCAATTGCTGGATGGACCAAGCAGACTTCTACTGATTGCAGTAGGATGCTAAAGAGCAGTTTGGAGTCAGTCTTTGTGGTTAGAAATGCCTTGCCTGGGATGGCTCTTGGAAGCACTGCTGAGCTGCTAGTTATACAATCAACCATTCTGTCCCTGCACTCAGCACTGGTCAGGCCACACCTTGAGTCCTGTGTCCAGTTCTGGGCTACTCAATTTAAGAAAGATGTTGAGATGCTTGAATGTGTCCAGAGAAGAGCAGCAAGGCTGGTGAGGGGCCTGGAGCACAGCCCTGTGAGGAGAGGCTGAGGGAGCTGGGGGTGTGCAGCCTGCAGAAGAGGAGGCTCAGGACCAGATCTCATTTCTGTCTACAACTACCTGGAAGGAAGTTGTAGCCAGGTGAGGTTGGGCTCTTCTGCCAGGCACCCAGGGACAGAACAAAAGGACACAGTTTCAAACTGCACCAGGGCAGGTTTAGGCTGGACATTAGGAAGAAATTCTTCACAGAAGAAGTGATTGGCATTGGAATGGGCTTCCCAGGGAGGTGGTGGAGTCACCTGGAGGTGTTTAAAGGGTTTAGTTAATTAGAAGGGTTAGGTGATAAGGGGATTCGATGATCCTAGAGCTCTCTTCCAACCTGTTTGATTCTGCTTAAGCTGATGGCAGCAAATAATCTTACCCTGGCATATTGACCTCATGGTTATCTCATGGACTAGGGTAGCATAATGTCAAAAAAGGTTTCTGCTTTTTGAGGGGAAGGAGAAGAGAAAGAAGGGAATATTAGCCGATCTGAACCATTTGCACTAGATATCTTGAAAAAATAAGGAGAAATGAAGTAATGATTGAGAGAAAAAGCAACCTCTACACTGCAACAAAGGGAAAAACACATACAGATTGATTTATAAAGTGAGGATACTTTATAAACATTTTACTGATTAATCTTAGCTATGCTATTTAGAATTTAATACTTTCTTGCTGTCACCCTTCTATCCTGCACTGAACATCTCCATTTGTGTCTACCATGCCAGTCAATACATCAGTAAGAAAAGAAGGTAGATTATAAAACACGAGAAAGATTTCCAATGAACCCCAAAAGAAGGTTTCCTAAGAAGAGAGCTCCAGCATTGCATCTGTCTTTCAGTGGCTGAGGAGCTCAGCTCACTGCCCTGTATTCCCAGCCCTGCTCCTTCCTCCCTACCTTCAATAAAGCCCTCCCATCATTCTTATTAACATTCCAATTCATCAAAACAATTGCTTAAAAATTATTTTAAAAATAAATAAATAAAAGGAGAAAGTTATTTCAGCACTGAAGGAAATGATTCTAACATTACATTTTCAATAACACCCTCCCCCCCCTCCCCTGGTCCTCTGTGTATAAGCAATCAAAGGGTTAAGTTTAGATCACTAACGTATGTTCCATGACCCCAGAATGCTTCATCAAATATACTCATTACCAACTGAGCAAGTGAATGAGTAGTTGTGAGCCGCAGTTTAAGCGCTGATGGGATTGTGTGTGAGCCCCAACGTGGCCGAGGTATTTAAATTTTGATTTTTGTAATGGGCTTTGACATGTTTCATTTCCTCCGAGGGAGCACTCAAGACCTCTGAAAGTAAATGTTGCTAAAAAGTCATCAAGGCAGAATATTAAAATGCCATCAAACGAAAATTTCACTAATGCAATCCGGCTAGGCCTTCAGGTACCCGAGCGAAAAGGGGAGTGTCAAAGGTCCCACTTCTTTTAGTGAAACATTATTTGTTCCTCTTCACTGACTGTTTCTCCAAAATAAATTATTTAAAGTCTTATTTCTGTTTTCTCCTGGGCCCTTTAAAGTTCAACTACACTGAGAGGAGAGGTGGGGAGGGGGTGCCGTGGGAAGGAAGTGTCATATATAGAAATTTAACAAATTGCTGTGCATGCATCGTGCGCCTGTGAAGATTGGTTTACACTTGTTGGATGTCTGCAGCCTTGATACGAGCAGGGGACAGGCACTGACACGCTCCGGTACAGAACTTCAAACAAGGGCAGGGCCAGGGACCCACACATGTCACTGTAGGATCACAGCCCCAGGATAGAGTTCAGCCTGGAAGATATGAAGCACATTCTCTAGGAAATGGGAGGGCTCGGAGGGCTCTGGAGCTTACCCAGCACCTGACAGGGTTCCTCTCCTCCCCTGGAGACAAGAGGGCTGTTGTAAATTTTGCGGATCAGTTCCTCATTGAAATGGTAAAGCAAGAAGCATTCACGGAGGAGTAATGAGGTGGTAGGAAAGCAATGTGGTGGTGGGTGTAGGGATCTTTCTTTTCAGTGGAAAGCAGAGGAAAGGCAAAAGGGCATTGTGTGCAGGATGAAAGAATTGGGGAACTCTGGTTTCACTTCCACTTGCTTTATGCCTGTGTAAATCTGCAGCTCTCTTGCTGTTCTTCCTGACTTACAACACTGGGTAAAACTTAAGCCCCTTGTTCCCAGGGATCTGGAGGCAAATCAGAAAAAAAACAAAACAAAAAAACCCCAAAACCCAAACAAACCAAAACAAACCCAGCTGCTCTATTTAAGTAGCATCATTCAGCTGAGTTTCAGTCAAACTTTACGAGAAGGATGAAGCAGAGGCACCCTGACCTCGTGCAGAATCCTTTCTCGGGTGACTCCACCAAGGATATTTGAACAATGAACTCAACCAGTGGAACAGCGAAGAGGAGAACTGCACCATCAGGCCAAACACTGATTGACTGACTGTAGGCAGGAGGCTTGCTACGGTCAGACTTCATAAAGCTGATTAACACATCTCTGCCTGATACATATACCACCAGGAAGAGGGCAGGCAGTAACTGTCCAGGGACAAGCAACTATTAAAAGAGGGTTGTGAAACAAGGGTTTCCAAATGATTCATAACTACCCTTTGTAACCCTCTTACTGATGTTTGCTTCAAGTGAAGGGAGTGAGCAGAGTATATTCCCCCCCACCCTCCCCACCCCTTCCTTGTGCATTGCTCTTGTCTTGATGCAAATTCTCTGCAATGTAGTTATTAAAAGCAAGTGAAAAGAGCTGTGAAGCAGTGTCCCCAGTGGCTCCCCAAGTCCCAGAAAAAAAAAAATCTGCTCTGCACACCCACAAAGTAAGCAATCTCATTTCAAAACTCATTCTACCAGTTCCTGACATTGTCTGATTTCACATCAGCACAACGGATGGAAATGGCATTCAAGCTAATTATCTACAGGAGACTGAGTGAGAGGTTTAGGTGAGCTCCAAAAATTATATAGGAAAAAGAAAAAAAAAAACCAACAAACAAACCCAAACAAAAAACCCCCAACAACCCCCCCAAAAATAAAACAAAAACCGAACCACCACACACACACACACACACACACACACAATTGCTCTCCCAAAAGGCCTTGTAAAAATCCTCTCCTAAAAATCTTCTCACTGCTTTAATCACAAAATACCATGCATGGTTTTTGGGGAAATCTGTAAACTAAACACCTCCTGAGTGCCCAAGGAGAGGCCCAGGCACTTTGTCACCAAGGGAATGTTGGAGTTTACAAAGCATGCACAAATGCTTCCTACTTTTGGGGGGTGTGGGGGGTGGTGTGCATTCTCCAAACACCTGATTTGTGAGCCATCTGCCAAAGTTGTGGCTCAGATGCATTTCGTCTCAATTGGGATTAGGGTGAGTGATCCAAAAATGTGCGTCTCAATCTAAATGTTGCGGGTCATGTCCCACGACATTGGTACCTTGTCTCTGCTGGTATTCAGTATGCAAATGGAATGCAGCATGAAGTGATCCAACAGCGAGATGTGGTAGTGAGGCAAAAGATAGGACAACGTGTCAGGGAAAGAGGGAAAAGTAGCAGGCTGTGAAGGAATGGAGACATGAGATTGGGGTAAAGCTGTTATAAGAAATAGAACGATGCAGTACCATAGGGTCGAGAGACAGGAGAGCTGTTGGGAGAACATGGCCAGCAAATCATATAAAAGTTGGAGGTGACAATAGCAGAGAATCAGAGAATCACAGAATGTGGTAGTGAGGCAAAAGATAGGACAGTGTTTCGGGGAAAGAGGGAAAAGTAGCAGGCTGTGAAGGAATGGAGACATGAGATTGCGGTAAAGCTGTTATAAGAAATAGAAGGATGCAGTACCATAGGGTTGAGAGACAAGAGAGCTGTTGGGAGAGCATGGCCAGCAAATCATATAGAAGTTGGAGGTGACAATAGCAGAGAATCATAGAATCACAGAATGTTAAGGGTTGCAAGAGATCTGCAGAGATCATTAAGTTGAACCAAAGCAGGATCACCTAGTTCAGGTTGCACCGGAATGCATCCAGATGGATGTTGAAAGTCTCCAGAGAAGTAGACTCTACAAGCTCTCTCGGCAGCCTTCTCCACTGCTCCATCACCCTCACCATAAAGAAGTGTCTCCTTGTGTTGAGGTGGAACCTCTTGTGTACTAGCTTGTGTCTGTTTTCCCTTGTCCTATCACTGGACACCACCCAGAAGAGACTGACACCTTCATCTTGACACTCACCCCTCAGCACAGCCTAGGTAGGAATAGAAACCTGGAGCCAAAGTATTTCTGCTATACTGAAGAGGGAATAGGCCTGAGATTGGGAGAAAAAGGGTTAGTTGCAAATAATGCAACTTTTGCCTACTTGCAAGGGCTTTTGTTTGCTTGTTAAGAGAGTTTCAAGTTCTTATTGAAAAACTAGGATTGTCTTAAACAAAAATAATCCCCCTTGGTATCCCCGAGGTTGTTCAGAACCCAAGCAATGTTTTCGTTCAACTCCCTTTTAATTTCAGTACATTTGGACATTTAAATTAAGAGCTCAATATCTGATAGACAAAACCAAAGGCTTTAAGAATAACAGAAATTACAACAAAGACAAAAACTCAGTTTTTTTCACGCTTGGCAGTCATTTTCAGCAATAGTTGCAGCTAGACAAATATTTTGGTTGTAAAAGCTTCTTTCAAAATGCCTTTTTGGTTGAAGAGCAGAGAAAAGACAAAGTCAAACTGACCAAATTGTTTCCTTTGAAGAGGTCTAAGAAAAGCTTGAATGTTTTGTTAATTTTCTTTCTCAACTTGAATTGCTCTGTTCTCAGTACGCTTTAGGTCGATTACAATTAAGACTTCCACAGAATAAAATATTTCAGCGCGGATTGTTTTTTTCCTTCGACTCAGTGAGGCATTCAGGACGTTAACAAAGGCTCTTTTTTTTTTTTTTTCTTTTTTTCAGTTGGACTCTAAACAGTCTGTTTAAAAAAAAAAATCACAAACAAGCTGAAAAATCAATTATTCACACAAATCTAGTATTGACCTTCTCTATAAGTTACTTTGCCATCCAGCTCTGCCTGCAAATTCATATACGAGTCACAGTGAAACCAAAGGAAATTGTGACTATGAGACTGACTGTAACTAGACTGCTTAGTAAAGCTTACAAGGAAATACATCCTCAAAAGAAAAAAACCAAAAAACTCCCTAAGAAAACATGGGGACCAGCAAAGGAAGATAGATTTTCATTCCTTTTGGAAAAGGAAGTTTTGAAACTTCTGAAGATTTCTTGAGTAGTGAACAAGAAACTTCGAATTCCTTTCGGCTTCTCAGATAGTTCTTCTTTGGGGTTTGTCTTTTAAGATTAGGTTGAGGGACTGAGAGCCTCCTGTTGCCTGCTGATTTCTGCTGTGATTTTAATAGGCCCAGAAACAGACAGGGAGCCATGTGGGACTGCTATAGAATGGGGGAGTGTAGGAGCAGCCTAAGCAGCCTGCAGGTGAATTTGAACCTAGCTGATCCAAGCAGGCATTTGACCTTTGCTGGAGCCTGGAAGTGTCCATCTTCATAGTTTCAGTGTCACATTGAATTCATCAGGATGATGGCAGAAGAGAAACGAGGGATGCTTAAACTCCATCCACTCCTTACTGCCCAATTGTTTCTGTGCTTTAAATTCCACAGATACTCGGAAATACTTTGAATGTGAAACAGTTGGAAACCATTTGGGATTTTACAGAGAATCTCTGCCTCAAAACCAATCAGGGCTTTTAATTTTTGTTTTTGAGAGCTTGTTTCTGCACGGCAAATGGTACAGAAAAGAAGCAAACTCTCTAGAGGCACCATTTTGGGAAAGACTTTCAGTTGTCAGCGGGAGCATTTGACAAACTTCTATAGCTCAAATCCTCTGGCCATGTTTTATCTAACTTGGCACAATGAAGATATGATGCTTGCAGAATGTACTATGTTTACTTTAGTTTCTCTTCCAAAAACTCAATCAATATTGCAGCCTCACCATCTCCTTTTATAATTGGCAATTACAGCCTGACTGCCTTGACACCCAGCTATCTTCATATGTGTTTTTCTCTAGCTCCTGCAAAGGCAGCTTAAACCAGGCAGAACCATACCTACATTAAGGAATGGGGTCATAGAATCATAGAATCATAGAAACATAGAATCATAGAATCATAGAAACATAGAATCACAGAATCATAGAAACACAGAATCATAGGATCATAAAACCATAGAATCATAGGATCATAGGATCATAAAACCATAGAATCATAGGATTATAAAACCATAGAATCATAGGATCATAAAACCATAGAATCATAGGATCATAGAATCATAGAATCATAGGATCATAGAATCAGTTTGGGTTGGAAGGCACCACAAGGATCATCCAGTTCCAACACCCCTGCCATGGGCAGGGACACCTCACACTAGATCAGGCTGTCCGCAGCCTCATCCTGCCTGGCCTTAAACACCTCCAGGGATGAGGCTTCCACCACCTCCCTGGGCAATCTGCTCCAGGCTCTCACCACCCTCATGCTGAAGAACTTCTTCCTAACATCCAGACTGAATCTACCCATTTCTAGCTTTGTCCCATTGCCCCCAGCCCTATCACTACCTGACAGCTTAAAAAGTCCCTCCCCAGCCTTCTTGTAGGCTCCCTTTAAATACTGATAAGGTCACCTGGGAGCTGCCTTCTCTCCAGACTGAACAACCGCAGCTCCCTTACCAGTCTGGTCACCAGTTTGGGTTTAGCAACTGATTCAATACTTGAACTTCTCCCACGTTGGTTGCCTTTTGTTTGACCCTTATGTGTCTAACAAGAAAATGACTTTTGAAAGAATGAAATACTCTTCATTGGA
>VWZE01007073.1:128356-143209 GCA_013396675.1 Eubucco bourcierii | reverse complement strand
ACTGGGAAAAAAAAAAAAGAAAGCAGCAAATGTAATCCACTCAAGGTGGCTCTGACTTTTAAGTATGCAGAACAGCTTGAGAGAAAAGCACCATAAAAGCAAAGTAGCTTTGAAAGGGCCCTTTCATCTAATATTTTATAAAGTATTTTCTCTGTGTCACAAAGGAGAAAAAGTAAAGGGTTGCCAGGTATGTTTGCCCCCCATGCCTTTGGTTAATACTCTGGAGTTTAAAGGTACTGCAATGTAGATTTTAACAAAGGTGGCCCTCTGTAGGTCNAAATGTTAATTTGCACAAGGTAAGTGGCCTGGAGGATTGAGGGCAGAGGCCTTTTCTTTATTAGGATTTCAATTAGTCACAGGCCAAGTTGGGAACGCCCAGCTTCTGGGCTTGAGCACCACTCTTGCCAAAACTGAGATGCAAAAGCTCCTGAACTCCTAGACCCAACCACTGGTCTGCTTTCCTGTTTTTGCTGGTGGGATTTCCAGTTCTCACCCCACCCGGCACTGGAACAACTTGCATCACGGTAGGAACAAGACTACCACGAGTTGAGTGCCAGGCTGAGATAAATCACAGACTTGTCTTTGTAGAAACTTGGAAACCTCTGTGGTTTCTTGACAAGCTAAAATTGGTCTGGGAGGAACACAAATCAGCAAGATGCAATAACAGCAGCGTGCAAGTCAGCGTAAAATGGGTGGAGGCGACACAGAAATGTAACTTGCACCTTTCAGATCCGTGGGGGCACAAAATGGATGTCACTTTAATTCATTTAGAAGTCCCTGGAGACTGAATTGAGTCCTAATGAAAGTTCCCATTGAAGTTAATGGACCTGATTCTCTTCACATTGCAGGGAGTAATTCTAATTAAGTCAATAGAGATACACCAGCATAAAACTGGTGGATGCGAGAGGACTAGCAGGTCTTGGGAGAGTTGAGCCCCCTAATGACAGGACTAAAATTGGACCCTGAAAATTCCAATCACTCTTGCACTGAAGTAAATTCAGCGTAACTGCATCAAAGCACATCCAGTGAGCAGTGGCCTAAATTCTGCAGGATTGTTCACAGAATCACAGATTCACCCAGGTCGGCAAAGCCCCTCGGGATCACCAAGTCCTACCTAGAACCCTACTCTACAAGATTCACCTTAAACCATAGCCCTAAGCACCACATGCAAACCACCCTTAAACACAGCCAGGTTGGGGGATTCCACTACCTCCCTGGGCAACTCATTCCACTCCCTGACCACTCTCTCCATGAAATACATTTTTTTCCTAATGTTCAATCTAAATCTCCCCAGCCTCAGCTTGAGGTCTTTCCCCCTTGTTCTGTCTCCAGTTCCCTGTGAGAAGAGCCCAGCAGCAGCCTCTCCACTGTGTCGCTTCAGGTAGTTGGTCATTCCACCCTCTTCCTCATGGAAACTAGATCAGGATTTTACTTTCAGTGAGTGGAATACAGAAGGAAATGCAAGTCCAGAGAAGGGAATGTATTTTCCTTAGTTTGTTATTATCTCCCTCGCTCTTGACTCTAACCATCATGTGTTTAGATAAACAGCAAAGCTCCTACTTCTTTCTCGCTGAGACAGACTTCAAGCAGCAAAGCAAATGGAAATCAGAAGAAAACTCACCACTTCCAAAAGCTTTTTCTCTATGGAAATGCCTTATAAAGCATGGGAGCTTATCCTGACTTCCCTCAGACTGTGAACAACCTGTGACAGCACAGGTTGACACCAGTGCAGCATTAAGCCCAGCAGCACTTCTCACACCACAGGAGAAAGGAGAAAGCATTAGCTGGGTGGCCTCCTTCCCCTGGTTCAGATGGAGAGCAGATGACCCTTATCCAGCCCTGTATAAGGTGGCAGTAGTGCAGCAAATCCCAAGATATGTATTTAAAGCCACACTCTTTATCTCACATACTTTCATTCTCTGAAAGTCTTTAAGCTTGGGAATGCATAAAATATATATTTTTGCAGGGAAGGGAAAAAAAGAAAAAAAAAAAAAAGAAAAAGATTCCTTCCATTTAAGAATTTATTAACAATTTACATAATTGCTTAAGTAATCTGCATAATTGACAGAAAGTTTAATTTGACCCTAGTTCAAATGCAACACTTATGGTTTTAAATTGAAATGGGTATAATTCATTTATGAGAGTAATTAAGCCATAGTGTCTAACAAATACAATGTATGCAGCCTGAGGCCTTCAAGGCCAGAACATGCTATTAGGATGTTTTATTTAAATATGTCAAATCTGTTCATCTCCAAAGCTGCCCCAGTTAAAATATATCAAATGTCTTACTTGACCTTTAAGGTGCCCTACTGAAAACAAGGCATTAGAAAAACTAAAACTAAAACTAAAACTAAAACTAAAGCTAAACTAAGCTAAAATAAAATCACAGGCATTTCTGTCTGCCTAAGGAAAGGTAGGAATGGTGGAAATGAGACCAAGGCATGATAGAATCACTGAATCCTAGAATGGTAAGGTTGGAAGGGACCTCAAAGATCATCTGGTTCCAGCCCCCTCCCATAGGCAGGGACACCTCCCACTAGTACAGGTCACTCAAGGCCTCACCCAACCTAACCTTGGACACCTCCAGGGAGGGAATATGATGCTCTGAAAGGGTATACCAAACCTGCCAGCAGCTATGAAGCTTTAAGGGACAGGTTTTGCCTTCATTAAGGGAAATCCTAGCACAAGGACATTGACAAGCATCTAAGCCATCCAAATAGAACTTTGGTAGTGCAGAAGTCTTTTGTTATGTTGGCTCTCTGCAGAGACAACTAAGTTTGCACTGAGACCATCCATTGTCTCCTAGCTTGAACCAAGATAGAGGAGACAACCCCCAAGTGCTAAAGCCAGACAGTCATCTCCTTCCAGGTTACTCTCCTTCATGATGGCTACTTAAGGTTGCAGCTGTCCTTTAAGGACAGCTTCACTAATCCTTACTCAATCTGACCAACACTTTCCTTCAGCTACTTTCCTGTTGAAATTCCGGCTGCCACTCAAGGTCCTAGACTGACTGCAGTGTTTACATTTCCCTCTATGGAAGTTTATGGAGTCTAATCTGTAATAACTTTGTTAAGTTATTATTACAGTCCTCAAACACACTATCAGGGGCATGTCTCGTTGACCCCACCAGGCTCTCAGGGCAGGCACACAGTGGATGAAGCTGGGAGGGATCAGAGAAAGCTGGGAAGGGACTTACAGTGGGCTTGTAGGCATAGGATGAGAGGGAATGGATTGAACTTTGAGGAGGACAGATTTAGACTGGAGATTAGGAAGAAATTCTTGACAGTGAGGGTGGGGATTAGAACAGGTTGCCCAGGGAGGTCATGGATGTCTTCTCCCTGGAAGTGTTCAAGACCAGGTTGGATGAAGCCTTGAGCAGCCTCAGCTGGTGTCTCTGCCCATGGCAGGGAGGTTGGAACTGGATGATCTTTAAGGTCTCTTCACAAACCATTCTGTGATGCTGTTCCATTAATCACCCTTTGATTAATGCTTAATCAAACCATATGAGGTAGCAATGAATTTCTTTCTCCAGTGTGTGAGAGTCCTGAAAACAATCAGGATGACACCTTGAATTTGGCTCTACCCCTTTCCTTGTAGGAGCTGCAAGCAAATGTATGCATTTGGCAGAAGTGTTTCTGTGTGGATCAAAAGCAGACAAGTGAACATACTGTCCAACAACCTTAACCACATGAGGTAGCAATGAATTTCTTTCTCCAGTGTGTGAGGTTCCTCAAAACAGGCAGGATGAGACCTTGAATTTGGTTCTACCCCTTTCCTTTGTCTTTAGGGTTGGTAAATGCAGTCTGGCTGAAGCTGCTTCTGAAAAACAGGCTCTATGTCTGTGGACATGTAATAAGTTCTTAATGAAGACCATCTTTTTTTTTTTTTTTCCTTCTGTAGGGATGCAAACCACAGTGCTAAGATTTGTCCTGAGAAGAAAAGTGCTAAAGCATATCAGCAGGAAGAAGTTCTTCTTTTTGTTTTGGAATGTTTGGATTTTGCCATGTTGTTATGCAGGGATCTCCTCATGGGCCTGTAGTTACCTAGGGTTTGAGTCTGAGGCTGTGAACACACATCAGATTTCGTCTGATTCTCTGCATTGGACAGCTCATCTGACTCACCCTTGAAATGCAGATCCAGACGTTCTGGACTGCAACAGAACCTTAGCTTCTCAGTCATTTCAACAAGTTTCTAGCCAGGTAATAAAAAGGCTGATAATTGCAAGACCTTGTCAATAGTCCCTCCTCAGCCTTCCTGTAGCCCCCTTCAGATCCTGGAAGGCTACTCTAAGCTCTCCTGGAAGCCTTCTCTTCTCCAGGCTGCAGAGCCCCAACTCTCTCAGCCTGTCCTCATAACAGATCTGCCACAGCCCTCTGAGCATCTTCGTGGCCTCCTCTGGACCTGCTCCAACACTTCAATGTCCTTCCTGTACTGGGGGCTCCAGAAACAGGACTTTGCCTTTTTTTCACTCAAGAGGCATGCTTCTAGCATATCTCAAGCCAGACCTACTCACTTTTCTAATTAAGATATGATGTGATATACATAGGAGAAAGTGATGAGATGCAGGATAAATGCATGCCAAGTAGCCATCTCAATTACTAGCCACACAGATTAAAACCCTCTGATATTAAGGAATTTATTAAGTGCCTTCCATAAGCTACAAGAATGTGCAGAAGAGCAGTTTTGCCCACTCCCGTGGCTGTGTCACTAGCTTCATGATGGATAGTATTTTTATCCAAAGTAGCAGCTTCAGAGAGTAAGGGACATGAAAAAAAGAAAAATTCTGCTTTCATTAGAAAAAGAGTAGAGATGATCTAATCACAACAATCCGACAGATTATCATGAGTCAGCTAAACTGCAGTAACCATCCCTGGGATTCCTTTTGCCTGGTGTGGTTTACATAGCATAGCTCAGCCTGCCATAAGAGAGGGCAAAGTGAAGTGTTAGCATTTTGCACATGTCCCACGCAGAAGAATGCACTTAGAATCATAGAATCTTTTAGGTTGGAAGGGACCTCGAAGATTATCTAGTTCCAACCCCCTGCCATAGGCAGGGACACCTCCCACTAGAGCAGGTCGCTCAAGGCCTCCTCCAACCTGGCCTTGAACACCTCCAGGGAGGTTGTGGAGCATAGAATCACAGAATGTGATCTTCAATCACATTCTGTGATTTTGTGCTCCACAACATCCCTGGGCAACCTGTGCCAGTGTCTCACCACCCTCATTGGAAAGAACTTCCTCCTAACATCCAGTTTCAATCTCCCCTCTGCCAGTTCAAACCCATTGCCCTTTGTCCTGTCATTGCAAGACCTTGTAAATAATCCCTCTGGAGCCTTCCTGTAGGCCCCCTTCAGATACTGGAAGGTCATTCCAAGGTCTCCTGGAAGCCTTCTCTTTTCCAGGCTGCAGAGCCCCAACTCTCCTAGCCTGTCCTCATGGGAGAGGCTTGCAGGGATTTGTTGCAGCTCAGCTGACATCCTCACTTGCTACAGTTCCCTAGCAGCAGGTAGGAACATTACATTCCTAACCTGTTGGCAGACATGATGTATAGTTGGAAAACACCACCCTAATTAATCCTAAATAAATAAGGCCCATTAATGGAAGCACATGCTGATTGATTGATTGATTTTTTAATTTAGATTAAGAACTAATCAGCCAGTTGTCTTTGTTTCCCACCCCTAAAATCCAACTAACTCATGGCTTCAGAATGATTTTCTGAGAAATCAATACTAGGACAAGAAAGAAGAAATGCCCAGTTAGCCAATGAGCCTGAGTGACCACATGTAGTGCCAAAGTGTTGAGACTTTTACAGCCCTTCTTGACATAACCAAAGAAGTGCTTATGAGAACCTCAGAGAACAGAACTGGTTCCCACATTTTTAGAAGGGGAAAAAAAAATAGACAAACTTCTTAAAGTGGTGTTTGCTATGACATTGAGTTCTCTTCAGCTGTACTGGTCTGATCTAGATGGAATGTCAAGGTCAGTATCATGTAAGCAAGGGAGTACATTGTGGTTTTAAGGAAAGATCACATTTAAATGTCAGAAAGAGGTTGTGGTTGTGGTGCTGTGTTCATAACAAATGAGTGGAAGCATTGAATCTTTCTGCTAAAGAACTCCAGTCTTTTGCTAGTGTCTGGTCCCACCTGGAAGGAGAATTTCCCCCACTTGCTGGGAAATCTCCAGGTGGCATTTAGATAGAACACTCTGGGACCCAGGAGAGGAGAGCAGAGAGGCAGGAGGGTGAGACACCCAAGGCATTTCCTAAAGAAATCCCATCACAACCATCAGGTCAGCCTGGAGAGAACTGCTTGGAAAGTCTGCCAGGCAAACTGACCTCAGCATAAAAATTAGGCCATGGAACACTTCTCTCTGAACATCTTTGATTCCACAACGTCTGCCCAGAATCAAGCACCACCAGTGAATTGCTGATCATCATTACTGATCTAATAATAATCTTATAAATATTACATTGCCCTCAGCTTCAGGCAGCCAAGTCGGCAGCATGAAGTAGTACTAACCCCAAAGGCACAGATTTCTTCTGAAGGGCCTCAGCTGAGCTTGTACCATCAGTTTAAAAGTGCATGGCTTTCTCAGCATTTAACTGCCTGGTTTGCAGCTTCCAGGTAGATACTTAGATAGCAGTTAGACATGAGGTAGCACAGAGTACTTTTACATCTGTAGTAGACAGGCTATGCCTACAATAAAATATCTATTCTATGTGACACGTTGAATATTGTATATAGAATCAGAGAATGGTTTAGGTTGGAAGGGACCTCATAGATCATCTAGTTCCAACACAACATAGGCAGGGACACCTCCCACTAGAACAGATTGCTCAAGGCCTCATCCAGCCTGGTCCTGAACACCTCCAGGGAGGTTGTGGAGCACAAAATCACAGAATGTTGTAGGGCAAACACGGTTTGTGGATATTCATTCTACAGATCTGCTCCATTAGGTAAAGGAGGTTTGAACCACAACTTTGAGAAAAGTCAGTGAACAGACCTCAATGGATTCTCTACACATAATCATAGAATCATGGAATCAGAGAATCAGTCTGGGTCAGAAGGCACCACAAGGATCATCTAGTTCCAACCCCCCTGCCATGGGCAGGGACACCCTACCCTAGATCAGGCTGGCCACAGCCTCATCCAGCCTGGCCTTAAACACCTCCAGGGATGGGGCCTCAACCACCTCCCTGGGCAACCCCTTCCAGGCTCTCACCACTCTCATGGTGAAGAACTTCCTCCTCACGTCCAATTCCACAATCTGAGTTTCACTTAGTTTATTTTTTCTTATTAACTCTTGTGGGGTTTTTTTGTTGTTGGTTTTTTGGTTTTTTTTTTTTTTTTGCTCATAGTACTTGCTCAGTCCTTGACACATTATTATGTATCCCCACAAATAATAGTAAGGGCAGCTGACACCATTTAGACATCAAAATACCTGATAGGGCACTTAGATGTGCAAGTGACCTTAAACACATCCACTGAGAGGACAAAAATGGAGGGAGAGCTTTAAAGTCTGGCCTCTAGAGCTGAAGCGCAGAAGATTCTGTATTGTTTCATTTAAAGTGGTTCTAGCTGGGCTTGGAATTTGCATCCCTGCACCATCAGAATGGCCTGGAGTTTCTTAATTACCAAACAAATGGAGAGTAGCTGCTTGATTTTGACAGCTCCTTTGTGTATCATTCTTCACAGAACATGAATGATTAATGGAATTTTCCCAACACAGTCAAAGTTGTTTACTGATGGAATTAAAGCTGAAATTGGCAGTGCTCTTTAGGGAGGACTTTTTCTATAATGTCACCAGACCTGCCAAGCTCTCCTAAAAAATAGGAACAATTAGTGATGGGTCAGAAGGATTCTGGGTATTAAAAGGTTTGGTTCTCTGCAGTGAAAGTGAAAAGGGAGGGTAGATGGGTGAAAAGCAACAAGAATTTAAAAAAAACCAAACCAAACCAAAACAAACCTGAAGACTGTTATTGATTATTTCCTTCAGGGAGTAATACCCCTGGACTCAAGCTCTCTGCGTGAATTGAAAGGGAAAAAAGTTAAATTTCAGTGTTTCAATCATAGAATAGTAATGTTGGAAGGGACCTCAAGGATCATCTAGTTCCAACCCCCTGCCATAGGCAGGGACACCTCCCACTAGAACAGGTCACTCAAGGCCTCCTCTAACATGGCCTTGAACACCTCCAGGGAAGGAGCAGNAGCCCACAGATCATGTTTGTGGCCTCCTCTGGACCTGCTCCAACACTTCGATGTCCTTCCTGTGCTGAGGGCTTCAGAACTGTACAAAGTACTCCAGATCAGGTGTAGAAGATAGGAAACACGTAGAAGCAGCTAGATAAAGGAAGCCCATGTTCTACTCTTTCTATTTAAGGACTACTCTTTCTATTTAAGGTCCTCTCTTTCTATTTAAGGTCTTCTCTTTCTATTTAAGGTCCTCTCTTTCTATTTAAGGTCTTCTCTTTCTATTTAAGGTCTTCCCTTAGGACGATCAAACTGGAACCAAACTACTTGGCCTCAGTGAATGTAGGCTGCACATTGTCAATGTAAGGTGACATTTTGCATGTAGGAGTCAAACTTGTGAGGCAGTTAATTATCAATGGGTAGAAGGATCACAGAATGTCAGGGGTTGGAAGGGACCTTGAAAGATCATCTAAGAAGAGTATGAAAACTATGCAAGCAAAACAGTTGTGTTTAGAGCATGGCATTTGTGGCTTTGATGCTGTTCTGAGCATTAGATGTGCCCAGAGGAGCAGCTACCTGATGCAGAAGTCATTCAGAACTGGAAGACATGCAGTATAGAGTCGTAAAATCATAGAATGGTAAGGTTGGAAGGGACCTCAAAGATCATCTAGTTCCAACCCCCTGTCATAGGCAGGGACACCTCCCACTAGTACAGGTCATTTAAGGCCTCGTCCAACCTGGCCTTGAACACCTCCAGGGAGGTTGTGGAGCACAGAATCACCCAACGTGATCTTTGATCACGTTGGGTGATTCTGTGCTCCACAACCTCCCTGGGCGACCTGTGCCAGTGCCTCACCACCCTCTCTGGAAAGAACTTCCTTTTAACATCCAGTTTAAATCTCCCCTCTTGCAGTTTAAACTCATTGCCCCTTGTCCTGTCGTTGCAAGACCTTGTAAATAGTCCCTCCTATCTTGTGCATCTTCCCTTGTAGGGAAGGTTACATGGCTACTAGATTGCCTGGAGAGCTGTTGTCACTGGGAACATACCAGTAAAGACTATGGGGACAGGAATGTTCAGGTGATGGAGATGGAGACTGGTGATCCTGGCATGTAATGAGAGAGCATGAAAGGAAGCCAACCACAAGAAGTCAGGCAGACCAGCAAACCAAATCATCTGGAATTTTTCTGGTCACATAGATAAGTCTTGTTTCTGCCTCATATTTTCATCATTTAAACCCTTCTCATCCCCTTACGTTGCCAGATTCCACAGGCAGAAAAATTTGTGGGAGTAATATCCTCTCATCATCTGGGACACACTTACGAAGTTCATAATAAAGGCAAGCCCTACAGAGCGTGCTCAATGTTTAAAGTGTTTTATGAACAACTTCACACTGACCCCAGGAGATAGTTAGATAAGCATGTGATTTATTTTTATTCCTATTTTCCAGCTGGAGGAAAAAAAAAAAAAAAACAAAAAAAATGGTGAAGTGACCTTCTAAAGGCCGCAGAAGGAGTTGAAACTGAGATGAGATGAAGGAGCTCCTGCCTACCCTGTCTGTGGGGAGAACATCAGATTGTTCTGCATCTCTCCTCTGCATCTATTGCACTGACAAAGGCCTTTCACCACACTCACATGGACATGTCTACAAGATGGATTTTTATGGCTGTAGAGGAATCTGGTAGATGGCCAGGACATTTTGGGGTTTTAACTATCCCATATCATAGTTGCCTGATGTGCTTCTCTCTCTCCTGCCTCTAAGCATCTTTTAATAAATAGACAAAGCTATCCATGAGTGAGGCTGCAAGGGCCAGCAGAGAGCTGGTGGAGTCATGCAGCTCCCATCCTTGTGTAGTTAGCAGCAAGTATATATAACACAGCCCTGCCCTTCCTCTTCTAATGAAAATGGCTCCCCACCATGTAGGTGATCAGCTGCCAAAAGAGATTAATCTCCCCTTTTAGCATGTGTTTGGGGGTTGGAAGGGATATCAGTTGCGTTACTATGTTTTTAACATCATCTAAAGCGTAGCCAAGGGATATAATCACACCCTTGGGAGTGCAAAGGTACAATACATAGCTAAGTGTCTCTAATCCTCAGCAGCCTGATTATCTATTGATAACTGCCTCCTCCCCTTTAGCTTTCCTACTGATCCAGAGTTTGGTTAATAAAAGCAAGTTAATGCAGCATACCACGGCACAGCACAGGACATGCATCAGGAGTGTCAGGGATGGAGAAAGTTAACTGTTCTCTTTTGTTTTCTTTTAATGCAAAACTCATCTGGCTTAGTGATCTCCAGATATGTACAAATCCTGGTGCCAGATATTCGCTTGCACAGACAAAAGTAATACAAGCACAAAAGGGAAGGCTGGGGTGGAGGAAGGGGAAATGGTTTGGGCCAAGAACTGGGAGCCAATTCTTGCTGTGATGTACTCTTGCTGCCTTTGTGAGCCTGGATGAATCCCTTAAATTAAATTTAACAGCCAGGGCTGGGTCCAATGACTGATGCTAATTAGAAAGCAAAAGGCCCTTTCACCTTCTGCTACTAAATTTGCACCTGAAGTTAGTTACCCATAGTTAATTCTGGGCTATTGCATCCTCATGTCAAACTGTAGGACCAGTGAAACTCTGAAGTTTCTATTGACCTCTGTAAGATATTTAGTTGAATTATGCTGATCACGACTTCTCCACATAGCAGTTTCATTTGCTGTGATAAAGGAACCAATCCCAAAAATTCATAAGGGGCTAGTGGGAGGTGTCCCTGCCTATGACAGGGGGGTTGGAACTAGGTGATCCTTGAGGTCCCTTCCAACCTTACCATTCTATGATTCTATAGGATTTTGTAGGGCTTTTTAAGAAATGGCAAAGCACAGTGTAAGGCTGTGCTGGGAGCACATACTTAAAAAAAAATAAAAAATCTCATGCTGACTGTCCATAAACACAGAGAAGAGATGGTCAGTAGTGTGTCCAAGTCCAGGGACACTTGCAATGGAATTATTCAGAGCTATTTTCATTACTCCACAACACTCCAAAACTAAACATTTGCATGGCACAACAAGGTGGCATAGATCCAAACTATATACGTACCACAGAGTCCCTTGGATTTTGTCATGAGTTCAGTGGGAATTAAACAGAGGAGAACAAATATTTTCCCATGTTTGAAAAGCATCTATAGAAGACAGCTCTTAAACAAAGAAATAACAACAGGAAGAGGGGAAAAAAAGAAAACCAAAGCAAAACAAACCAATCAACCAACCAAACAAAAAAACTTATTTGTTTAGCCATCATCTTTTCCAGGCAACTGGGCTCTTGAGGAACCTCTAAACAAATAGCCAGAAGTGAGTGGTGGGCAGAGGAAAGATATATATGAATTCTTTCACACAAAGCACTTCTTGGAGATACTTAGTCCTTCTACTGGAGTGTAACCTTTGTGTTATCTCCTGATGCTGGCAGGAGTGGAGTAGAGAATACATCAGTTTACCTGCGAAAGCATGGACTCTACCTGAAGAAATCAAAATACTTTTAAAGAATGCTCTATGCAGCCATTGCAAGTGTCATAGAATCATAGAATAGTAAGGTTGGAAGGGACCTCAAGGATCATCCAGTTCCAACCCCCTGCCATAGGCAGGGACACCTCCCACTAGCACAGCTCACTCAAGGCCTCATCCAACCTGGCCTTGAACACCTCCAGGAAGGGAACAGCCACAACCTCCCTGGGGAATCTGTTCCAGTGCCTCACCACCTTCACTGGAAAGAACTTCCTCCTAACATCCAGTCTAAATCTCCCCTCTGCCAGTTCAAACCCATTGCCCCTTGTCCTCTCATTACAAGACCTTGTCAATAGTCCTTCCCCAGCCTTCCTGTAGGCCCCCTTTGGATATTGGAAGTGTCCCTGGAGTTCAAGCTCTTCTATAGTATACATTTGATCATAAGACTGCCTTTCTCTTGGACTGTTTCAAACAGTCCAGAGGCAGATAATCATCTACCACAGTAAAACAAAAATAATTCAATAATTTTTTTTAAAAAAATCAATTGATCACCTGCCCAGGCAATGCTTACTATGGACTCTACTTATTTTGGCTAAAGATGTACAAGGAATTTTTTTTTTTTTTTTTTTTTTAATGCCCCAGGGTGGGGATAAACAATTAGCAAGACAGTTAAAAAAGCAACCACAACACTGACTGAGTGGAACCATCCCAAGAAAATCCAAATAACTGCTAACAAAGGAGGGTCTGTCAGGTCAGCAACCCAGAACTGAGGTAATGGCTTCATAGAACAATACTTTTTGACTTGGTACTCATTTTCAGCTCACAGGAGTAAAAAGTAAAGTTCAGCCTAACAGCAGCTGTCAAATATCTTTGGCTAATGTCCCTGCAGCTACTTTGGTACAGTTTTGGTAGTGTAATACATGGCACCACCCGACCCCAACAAGGCCACTCCACTGTTAACACAGTGCCCTTGGGAGGTGCATGAGGGGGTCAGAGCAGTTACAAACTTCCCCTCAGGTATTTAGGAGAAAGACCTGTTCATGCTTCTGACTCCATGCCACAGTAGTGCTGAAATGTGTTTCTTTCCAAATCATTAAAGCCTGGCATTTCAGAGCTGGGCTCCAGGGAAAATGTCCCTGGTTCTCTGTGCCTTCTCCCCTGTACTTCGAAATGTAGATGCTAAGCTTCAGTGCACCTTCCTGCTGGATTTTCAAACAACCCAGTGTTTCACAGGCCTCAGGATATTATAAATATTGGTGTTTCCCTTTTTCACTTTTTTTCCCCTAACTGGACACTCTTTCAGTCTTTCTTTGTTGCTCACATTGTGCAACATGACATGCTGTTTAAAGTTGAATGGAAAGAGCTGGCTTAACAAATTTTACATTCAAGCAAACTCCATGCACAGATCCCTTCATGGGAAAAGTGTTGCTTAATGACTAGAACAATCTGTTGGGGTATATTAAAAGGTGTGTGGTTAGTAGGTCAAGAGAGGTTTTCCTGCCCCTCTACTCTGCCCTGCTGAGGCCACATTTGGAGTACTGTGTACAGTTCTGGGCCCCCCAGTTCAAGAGGGACATAGAACTGCTTGAGACAGTCCAGAACAGAGCCATAAAGATGATGAAAGGAATGGAACATCTCTGTTAGGAGGAGAGCCTGAGGGAGCCGGGGTTGTGCTGCTGGGAGAAGAGGAGACTGAGAGGTGACCTCAGCAGTGGTTATAAAGATGTGCAGATGAGTGCCAGGAGGCTGGAGCCAGGCTCTGCTGGGTGATGCCCAGTGACAGGACAAGGGGCAATGGGTGGAAGCTGAGATATAGGAAGTTTCATGTAAACATGAGGAGGAATCTTTCCCCTGTGAGTGTGACAGAGCCCTGGAACAGGCTGCCCAGGGGGGTTGTGGAGTCTCCCTCTCTGGAGATACTCAAAACCTACCTGGACACCTTCCTATTGGTGCCAAATAAACCTTGTGGTGTTTTGATTTTCCTTTTCATGCATGAAATATAGGTATGGTGCTCAAGTTGACCAGAAGCTATGGGGCAACATTAGCCTGATATGAATTAATTCATGAGAAAAGCAAAACACCAAAACCCAACCATAGAGACAAACAAATGAATGACAAAAAAAAAAAAGAAAACCAAAACCCAAACAAATACAACTAAAACCCAAACAAGAAACAATTAAAAAACAAAACAAATAATAAAAAAAACAACAACAATCTGACAAACAAAACAAAACAACAAAGCCCAAATGAGCAATCAACAGAAAAACTGAGGCCAGTGTTGTACCCTGTACCCTGCAGGTACAAGGTCTGGTTTACCCTGAAGGTAGGCAGATAAATTTCATAAAGATCATGTTCTTTACATTCTGCTGAGCTCCACTTTCTCTTCCTTTCTCATTTGTTCTTGCACAGGCTTTCTCTTAACCCATCTCTGAATAACTCCCCTTGAATCTTCTTTTACAAGACCTTCCATATATCCTGAATTCAGAATGAGAAATGGATAGAAGGCAGGGATGAGAAATGTCCTCTCTCATCACAGCACTGCCAATGTCCTGAATCTATGCCACCTTTCAGAGGGAGATTCAGATAAAGCTGATGGATGTGGGCAACAGTCTGCATGTCTAGACAATCTGCATAGTTTTCCTTATCCAAGCAGGCAAGTCAGAGACACTCGAAGCAAAAAGCTTTGGGGTGAGCTTTTGTTCCCTTTCATTATCTCTTCAAGTCTCACCACCACCTCAGCCACTTGCTATTTTGATATTTCTTTGGATTTAAACCCTTAATTAATGGAAACTTTCAAGTTTACATTTGGCATGGAGGACACCCTGTATGGCAAAAGCATTGGAGAGTGAAGTGTTTCTTAACTCCATTTCAGAACAATTTATCTGGGAATCACTGGCAGCTACTTTTTCAGTTGTGAGCAGGTTCATTCTACACCTCAGATGAACTAATGTTCTTTCCCTTCAAGGATGTGTTTGCTATTTAACTCTACATACTTCTCCATTTCTTCAATGTTCTTGCACCAAAGGTCACCAAACTGGAAAAACATGGACTTGATGGGTGGACCACTTACCGGATAAGGAATTGGCTGGATGGTGGCACACAGAGAGTGGTGATCAAGGGCACAATGTCCACCTGGAGACCAGTGACAAGTGATGTCCCTCAGGGGTCAGTGCTGGGACCA
>VWZE01007073.1:113792-127781 GCA_013396675.1 Eubucco bourcierii | reverse complement strand
ACAGGTTGCCCAGGGAGGTTGTGGCTGCTCCCTCCCTGGAGGTGTTCAAGGTTGGATGAGGCCTTGAGTGAGCTGTACTAGTGGGAGGTGTCCCTGCCTATGGCAGGGGGTTGGAACTAGATGATCCTTGAGGTCCCTTCCAACCTTACCATTCTATGATTCTATGATTCTATTAATAATAATAATAACAATTCTAACAACAATAATAATTATTATTTATTATGCTAATAACAATAGTTGTAATAATGATGATGATGATAATAATAATAATAATAATAGAAATCCAACTTCTTTTTTTCTTGAAGGTATCACACTGTTGCACTTGAGTGGCTGTAACAGACTCCAGTCCTTTGAAAATAATGGAATTACATTGCCAGCACAGTTCACTGGTCTGCCTCATTTTGGGAAATACATCTCTTTTAATGTCTCAGCCATACTGAAGCTCAGCATCAGTTGCTCACTTGTTGGAGCCCAGCTTTGCAAAGCAGCTGGCTCAGGACTCAGCTATGCCCTGAAGAACCCAATACTCATGCTGGCATAGTGGTGCCACAGATCTGGTCTGGAGTGTGTGAGCTGAGGCTTTCACTAGGAGTTGACCAAAATCAAAGGGAAATTACCATCTGAGGCTTTCATTGGGTACATCAATATAGCACCAATATAGCATCTATATAGCACAAATACAGGCTGGGCAGTGACTGATTGGAGAGCAGCCCTGAGAAAAGGGACTTGGAGATGCTGGTGGATGTGAAGCTCAGTCTGAGCTGTCAGTGTGCTCTGGTAGCCCAGAGAGCCAAACAGAGCCTGGGCTGCAGCAAGAGCAGTGTGGGCAGCAGGGTGAGGGAAGTGATCCTACCCCTCTGTTCCACACTGGTGAGACCCCACCTGGAGTACTGCATCCAGTTCTGGAGCCAGTATTACAAGAGGGCTATGGATGTGCTGGAAGGTGTCCAGAAAAGGGACAGGAGGATTATCAGAAGACTGGAGCTGCTCTGCTATGAGGAGAGACTGAGGGAGTTGGGGCTGTTCAGTCTGGAGAGAAGGCGGCTCCAAGGAGACCTTATTGTGGCCTTTCAGTATCTGAAGGGGGCTACAAGAAAGCTGGGGAGACTTTTTAGGCTGTCAGGTAGTGATAGGCCTGGGGGGAATGGAACCAAGCTAGAAATGGGTAGATTCAGCCTGGATGTTAGGAAGAAGTTCTTCAACATGAGGCCTGGAAGGGGTTGCCCAGGAGGCCTTGAGCGACCTGTACTAGTGAAAGGTGTCTCTGCCTATGGCAAGGGGTTGGAACTAGATGATCCTTGAGGTCCCTTCCAACCTTACCATTCTATGATTCAGTGATTTATATCACAAAGTTTGCAAATGGATAGTGGTGTTAAAAATATTACCACACTCACTGGAAACAACATGTCACCTGTATCTACTAGTAAACCAATATTTTCATCTCCAAAAGGTACTAAAAATTGACAGCCAGTGCAGGTATAGACTCTAATACCTCTTTGCCACACATACACACACATGAAGCAGACAATTTCACAGTATCACAGTATCACCAGGGTTTGAAGGGACCTCAAAGATCATCAAGTCCAACCTGTTACCACAGCCCTCAAGACCAGACCATGGCACCAAGTGCCACATCCAAACCTGCCTTGAACACCTCCAGGGACGCTGACTCCACCACCTCCCTGGGCAGCCCATTCCAGCAGTCAATGACTCTCTCAGGCAAGAACTTTCTCCTCACCTCCAGCCTAAACTTCCCCTGGCAAAGCTTGAGACTGTGTCCTCTTGTTCTGGTGCTGGTTGCCTGAGAGAAGAAGTTAACCTCCCCCTGGTTACAACCACCCTTCAGGTAGTTGTAGACAGCAAGAAGGTCTCCCCTGAGCCTCCTCTTCTCCAGGCTAACCAATCCCAGCTCCCTCAGCCTCTCTCCATAGGGCTGTGCTCCAGGCCTCTCCCCAGCCTCGTTACCCTTCTCTGGACACACTCAAGCACCTCAATGTCCTTCTTAAATTGAGGGGCCCAGGACTGGACACAGTCCTCAAGGTGTGGCCTAAGCAGTGCAGAGTCCAGGGGGAGAATGAGCTCCCTGCTCCTGCTGGCCACAGTATTCCTGATTCCAAAAGCATTTAAATCTTTAACAGGGACACAGCACTAACACTAATTTCCCCAGGCACAGAAGACTGAGAAAGACATCAGGTAGGCAGCTAGCTGGGGCCTTTCCTCTTCCACATCTAGCACCACGTGCACGCCCTGGGAGAGGAGTCGTATTTAGCACCCTACAATTTACCTGCATGATTAACCGTTGACGGTGCTTTCGGATGTCTAATCAGATTATATTGGGTTTATGTACAATATCCTAAGCAGCCCGACTGATAGATTGATCAAGGGTAGATGGGATCTGACAGCAGAATATTATGGCAGAATTCTCCCAGTGATGGATGAGCCCACCTTGACACAAACTCCAAAGCTTCGCCTCTTAGTAATAAATCTCAGCATGAAGTCATCTGTCTCTGACCTGAAGCTCGAAATCAACGACTCAGGATACTGAAGTTTCATCGTCTTTATGAACATTTAAGTTGGCTCAATGGCATAAATACACACCTCCTGCATTCAATCTCTTTAACAGTGGCAGGCCTTATAATGTAGGGTGGTTTTTTTTCTTTTTATTTATTACTGTTTGTTTGTTTGTTTGTTTTCTAAAAGGTAGCGACTCATAACTGATTTTCTCACCAGCCAAGGAGATGGCTGCTAATAGATTGCATTCTGCACCATGCTTAATGAGCCGTGATTGGGAGAGGAGATGGGAAATGGCACTCTGGATTGATTTAGCAAGGATTCGGTGGAGGCAATGCCATGACTCCACAAATAGCAGTAGGTTTTATGCGGTGTCATAGAATTATATAACAGGCACCTCAGGTGAAACCTTCAAAATGCCTTGCTGGCTTGGAAACTCCACTTGCATTTTCAAAATCTAGTTAAATTCAGGCTCTGAAAGAGGTGGCTAGCTACCCCAGAGGGCTTTTTCAAATCAGACATGGAACTTCCAGCAGATGATCTGATGTGCTTAAAAAAAAAAAAAAATTTCCCCCCACCAGCCTCACACCTGAAAGTCCTCTGCGTGCTCTGGAACTTCAAAAACTGAAATCATAGAATGGTAAGGTTGGAAGGGACCTCAAGGATCATCTAGTTCCAGCTCCCTGCCATAGGCAGGGACACCTCCCACTAGTACAGGGCACTCAAGGCCTCCTCCAACCTGGCCTTCAACACCTCCAGGGAGGGAGCAGCCACAACCTCCTTGGGCAACCTGTGCCAGTGTCTCACCACTCACCACCGGAAAGAACTTCTTCCTAACATCCCATTTCAATCTCCCCTCTGCCAGTTTAAACCCACTACTCCTAATCCTGACATTGCAAGAGCTTGTCAATAGTCCCTCCCCAGCCTTCCTGTAGCCCCCTTGAGATACTGGAAGGCTACCTCAAGGTCTCCTGGAAGTCTTCTCTTCTCCAGGCTGCAGAGCCCCAACTCTCTCAGCCTGTCCCTATAGCAGAGCTGCTGCAGCCCTCTGAGCATCTTTGTGGTCTCCTCTGGATCTGCTCCAACAGTTCCATTTCCTTCCTGTGCTGGTAGCTCCAGAACTGCACACAGGACTCCAGGTGGGGATAAGGAGAGCAGAGCAAAGGGGCAGAATCACCTCCCTTGCCCTGCTGCCCACTCTGCTCTTGCTGCAGCCCAGCACACAGTTGCTGTCTGGGCTGCACTCATGCTGCAGGCTCATGTTGAGCTTTTTTATCAACCCAGACCTCCAGGGCCTTTTCCTCAGGGCTGCTCTCCAGCCATTTACCACCCAGCTTGTATTTGTGCTTGGGATTGTGCCTACCCAGGTGCAGGACCTTACACATGGCCTTGTTATTACTTGCTTGTAAACTGCACCGTGCACCAAAGAGATGGTGGTGCAATGTGCTGTTCACGGCATCCAGAATTAATAATCTCATTTGCCTGGGACTTCCAAGGCCACTGACGACACTGTGGCCCTATTTCTTCATGGGATAATAAGTACCTAATTTGTATCAGTTTGAGCAGGAGCTGAAGGTTCAGTCCTTTGAGAAAGCAGGGGCATGAATCCTCAGATCATGTTTACTTGCACTAACAATGTGAAAATGTGAGGTTGTGTAACAGAAGATTTGTAAGTTCCCTGTGCTTCGTAGACATCCTGGGTACCCACTGCAGCCTACTGAATTAATTGAGTAACACTTTCAGGTGACCTACTGCAGACACTTCCATTTGATGCAGCCAGGAAACAGGGTAGCTAATAGACCATTTTGGAGTGTTGGATCACAGCAATCCCATATTTAAGGAGGTTAATATAATACTAATTGGGACTTTGGGTGAAGAGTTCATAAAATAGACAAACCCACCTGAATTTTGAGAGTTTGAACAAATGAATCCTTAACCCATATTCACTGCTGCTTTGAGCAGTGTTGCTCTTTAACTGAGAAGGGGAAGAAATATCAGGAGATTGCTGTAATTGTCAGCTTTTTATGACTAACCTTCCTGGTTGCATCTTCTGGGTTCATGGTGGCTGATAAGACACCAGTGTCATAGCCAATGAGAAAAACTAACTTGTAGGACCAAATTCACCTCCTGACTGACTCTGGTAGACCTAACTACACTCTGAGATTTTATTCCTGTTAATATCAAAGTCCAGAAACTGACAAAGCTGTATTATTGTCAACCCCTGTAGTGAGGCTAGGAAAGTAGGAATAACAGTTAAGTTAGACCTGTGTGAATAATTCATAGGGAATAATTTATTTGATGAATTGACCTCCTTTTCCACCAACTCCCCCCACCACCACCACCTTCTTCATGGCCCTGTCCACAAGCAGCCTCTGATTTTTCTCTCCTCCATTGTTACTCAAATTGAATCAATCTGCTGAATAATTTCTGAGGATAATTCTTGTTCTGCAAATTTGTCCCTAAGCAGTTTGCTGTGAACATTTGGGATCTGAAATCCCAGTGTTAGCCAGACACATGGGCCTCACAGTGTTATTCCTGCTCTTTGCATGAAGTGGCATACATTCAAAATAGTGTTTTCCACTCTGGCTGTTGGCATTTTAGAGTCCTTTAATGCCATTTTAAGCTCTCTGAGATGTGTGTTTGATTGTAAGGCTCTGGATTTGATTCAGGAGAGATAAATAATATGCATAATGAGAGGAAACAACCTTATTTTTCAGGGATTTTCTCACAATCCTGCAGCTGCCTCCCAGTTAAATCCACTAGCTGGCCCATGAGGTCTCAGGAAAGCCACAGGTGAGGGGGAACAAATTCAAGCTTCAGAGAAAATCTATCATAGAATCGTAGAATGGGTTAGGTTGGAAGGGACCCTAAAGCTCAGCCAGTCCTGCCACAGGCAGGGACACCTCCCACTAGTACAGGTCACTCAAAGCCTCATCCAACCTGGCCTTGAACACCTCCAGGGAGGTTATGGAGCAAAGAAGCACAGAATATGGTCTTTGACCTCCCTGGGCAACCTGTGCCAGTGTCTCACCTCCTTCACTGGAAAGAACTTCCTCCTAACATCCAGTTTCAATCTCCCCTCTGCCACTTTAAACCCATTGTCCCTTGTCCTGCCATTGCAAACCCTTGTCAATAGTCCCTCCCCAGCCTTCCTGTAGGCCCCCTTCAGATCCTGGAAGCCTTCTCTTCTCCAGGCTTCTCTGGGCTTCTCTACGAGAGTCCCAGATCTCGTAGCCTGTCCTTATAGCAGAGCCACTGCAGCCCTCTGAGCATCTTTGTGGCCCTGCCTACATAACTGTCACCAAGATTCTCAGAAACCAGGACTCTCCTGCCCCTGCAAACACAGAGGGACAGAAGGCATAGGGGGTGCAACAGAAGTCAAGGTGAGCAGCCCTGGTTACCTTCCTCAGCTCCAATCAGTCCAGTCAGGAAAGCCACACATGCAGCTTTCCTCTACCTTTATAGCTTCCATTCCAGTTTCTGAAGGCTTTGGTGCTGAGCTGCTCTGCAATTCCCTTTGAAGCACAATTGCTTGTGTGCTGGCTCCACTCATTATGGTCTACACTCACGTAAGACGACTACAGGCTGCACATCTACTTTCAGAATCGAGGGTGGGAGGGGAAAGGGAGCAAGACAGAGTTAAAAGTTTCAGCCATAAAAGCTTTTGACACATCTTTCTGTCTCTTTCTGTCCATGTAATCAATCTTCTAAGTTTCCAGGAGCAGCTGAGATTTTTAAAAACAGCTGTAATCTGTGGTCATTGATGGTGGAGTAGATTGTTTGCCAAACTATTACCATAACTGTCAACCGAAATCAGAAAAATAATCTCATTGTGCTGGACAGATGCCTTTCCTGCATTATTGATATAGTCACTCCAGAGTAATAGAGAAATATAAAGCATTGTTCTATTTACAAAAGGAGATTGGCCAAGTCCTTGAGAGTGAGCAGGAGGGACAGGCACTTAAAGGAAGTGAGATATAGTCAACTCAGTAAAAGTTATGTGTCAGGGTCATGTGGCCTCCATAGTCAGCAGTAGAATCTCAGCTTTCAATAGCTTTTCCTCTCCTTTCTCACTTTCAGATTTAGCTCCAGAGCTTAATCTCTGACTAAATGAGCTTTCCAGGGTTTAAATGCAGCACTGTGGAATTTACCCAGCTTTTCCCCTTTCCATCTCCCCAACCTTGGCTGCCAGTGTGACAACCCCAAATGCACCTCTGGGACCGCCACGCTTCCAGAAAATGCAAACACCCTGGACCCTCACCACGCCTTTGCAGCCAGGAGAAATCAGGTCAGTGCTGCCCATTAGAATACAATAGAGGAGAATTTTGTTTGCTCCCTGTCGAGATCTCTCACAAAGCACTTTGCAGAGCAATGTACTAAATATGAGCATTGCAGCAAATCTTTAGGCAGATGGAGCAGCCAGCCTGCATTTAGCTGTAGCGCCCACAGAGTCTTTTGCTGTTACAAATGTTTGTATATAGAGAGGAGCCCAATTTTGCATTGGAATCTGCTACAGTGAACCAATAACCCCAAGCTCCCCATTTATAGCACAAATGAATAAATATCTATACAGTCAGAGGACTGAAAGTGGGACTGGAGCTTCTATTTTCATTTGAACACCATGCAGGGGTCAGGCACAGTGAAAGTCCCGTGATCAGCTGAGGACAGGCTCTGGGAGATACACGGTCTCCTGTCCTCTCTTCTTTCTTCTTTCCTTTTTTCTTTTTCCTTTTTTCTTTTTAAGATTTAATTTTAAAATTGACTCACATTTCACTGCAGGGAAAAGTTTCTCTTCTCATCAGCATTTTGAAAACACAAAACTCTAGATTTGTTGGGTTGGTTTTTTGTTTTTTGTTTTTTTTTTTTTTTTGTTTGTTTTTTGTTTTTTTTTTCAGGGGGGAAGAAATTATGTATAGAAGTAGCCTTCCATTTAACTTGAAAAGAGAAATTAGCTTTTACAAAATTGCAGCAGTTTTTAGCTTATTCTTGTTCAAAAGCTGATCTATGAGATGCTGGCCTCATTTTGGTAGCAACAAAAGTACTTTTCAGCAGCTTAATGTTTTGAGGCAACACATGGCTTTTTTCTTTCTCTTGACAAAAAAAACTGCCATACAGATGCAATCTTTGTCTGAGTGGAGGGGAAAAAAAAAAAAAAGAAGCTAGAAATAAAATCAGTTCATCAAATTTGGTGTAATGAGAATTATTGTCCTGCTATAAAAATAATTTAAATAACAGCAACAACTAAATTGCTTTTACCCCAGTTTTAATGAAATGCTTGTGAAAGAGCCACTCTAGTGAAGCAAATGGATCCTCTGGTCTGAAGTGTGAAATTCAGCAGTAGATGGGGGGGAAAAAAAAGAAGAAAAAAAAAAAAGAAAAAGAAAAAAAAGAAAACAGGGCTAACTGAAGGACAAATTCTTCCTGGGTGACCACAAGTCAATCAATATCTTGGACCCATCACGCTGACTGGAAAACATTTGTAGCTTTCAAATAAGAACAAATTATTGCAAGGAAAACGCCTGGCTGCCTTCCTGCAGAAGGACAAACAGTCTGTGGTCAGGGAAAGAATGCATGAAGTGTCCTTGACACTGCATTTGTCTTGACACACGCTCTTCTGCTCTGAAGTTGTTACACCCTGGTTACCAAGATGTTCTGAATCCATTAGCGCATGTTGCGGACAAGAGGTTTGACCCAACTGCGCTAACTCGCAGCTACCTGCGGCACGCATGGGCACGCACCGGGGCTGAACCCCAGCCCAATGGCAGTTCGAATTGAAAAGCATGCATTTGGCCTGCTACGTCTATTAACAATTTGTTTTAATTAGGAACCCAGCTGCTTCCTGAGATTTTGCAGCCTTAGGTTTCAGAACGGTAGCTCTACTGAAAAATGAGTCTCGAGTGAGTTGCTTCGAGTCTTTCGGCTCAGCGTTTTTGCAGACTTGTTGGAAGGGAGACGTTCTGAAAAGTTTCCACGGTGTGCCTCCTCTCAGTCCTTGGGTGATACTGACTCAAAGGGTCAAATCAGATCTCTTTGTATTCAAGTGCTTCTTAAATCCAGTAGAAGTGACCTGTTTGAAGGCAGCGAAAGGGAAAAGGATCTGGGGGTCCTGGTTGATGAGAGGTTGACCATGATCCAGCAACGTGCTTTTGTGGCCAGGAAGGCCAATGGCATCCTGGGGTGTATTAGAAGGGTTGTGGGTAGTAGGTCGAGAGAGGTTCTCCTGCCCCTCTACTCTGCCCTGGTTAGGCCACATCTGGTGTATTGTATCCAATTCTGGGCCCCCCAATTCAAAAGAGACATAGAACTGCTTGAGAGTCCAGTGCAGAGCCACAAAGATGATGAAGGGAATGGAACATCTTTCTTATGAGGAGAGCCTGAGGGAACTGGGGTTGTGCTGCTGGGAGAAGAGGAGACTGAGAGGTGACCTCAACAATGGTTATAAAGATGTGCAGGTGAGTGCCAGGAGGCTGGAGCCAGGCTCTGCTGGGTGATGCCCAGTGTCAAGACAAGGGGCAGTGGGTGGAAGCTGAGGCCTAGTTTCATGTAAACATGAGGAGGGTTGTTTTCCCTGTAAGTGTGACAGAACCCTGAAACAGGCTGCCCAGGGTGAGGGGATTGTGGATTCTCCCTCTCTGAAGATATTTGGAACCTACCTGGACACATTCCTGTGTGATCTGTTCTAGGAGATCCTGCTCTGGCAAGGTGTTGGACTGGATGAGCTTTTGAGGTCCCTTCCAACCCTGACATTCTGTGATTTGCCTCTTGTTGTAGAGAGCAGTCAATAGACCATTTAAAGACCACTACTGATCTCAATTGCAGTTTTCAAAGAGGCTGAAATAGGACCAAATTAAAAGATGTTTCTAGTGCCCCACACCATCCCTTCCCCAGCACAGAGTGCTGTTAATTGATCAGATTTCCCAGTGAGTAATGTCACCAACACTTGCTTTTATCAAGTACCAGGGTGAAACCTGTCAAGTTTAAGGGCTCCACATAGGGATTTAGAGAAGCCAGGCAAGAAATCTCACATTTTCTTGGATCACCCAGTAATGAACTTCTGGGCACTTGGGCACTCACTCCTGCTAGGTTTGCATTACCATTATTAGCCAGAAAAGCAGCACTGGCTTTTGGCTGGTCCTTTTGGGGACCTGTGACAATTTGCAAATTTGTGTCAGTGTTCAAAATGCTTCTCCTTTTCTCTTAGTGTGTGGGAGCCCATGCCAAGCAGGGAGACATTTTTGCACTTGGAGAGGGAGCTCGATGGGAAAAGGGAGAGGTCTTGTCTTTGGTACATTTACAACTCCAGAAAGCACCAGCCTTTCCCTAAAATAAACTGAACAAAAGCACACACTATGTCAGTGGCAGTGCAGTCGCTGAGAGCAAGGTGTCCACCCAAGGAGCCAAGAAGAACCCACACAGTTAAAGCTTCTTCAACAACTGTTTCATTTTTCCACTGTCATGCCACTGATCACACCTCTACTCTTCCCCCATGACCCAACCAGTATCTTAACAGCTGTGGTCTCGGTGGGAATGGCAATCATGAGCCTATGTACATCTTCTTCCATCTTCATTGTTTTGTCTTGGATTTTCTGCCTCATGTTGCTTTGATTTTTTTCCCCCCTCCTTTATATGAAAACATCTTTAATAATGCCTCTTTTTAGTCTCAGCCAAGGCCAGTTTCAGAGGCAGGTACCCACATAATTACATAAAACACCAGCCTGTAGCAAAGCCCTGGCAGAAGGAAGACACACTAAAGTGAGGTAGCAATGCATGCCATGAGGAGCACTGACTTCACTATTCCTTACAGATTGATGCTGACCTTTCTCCTATTTGGGTGGCTAGAATGATTTCTCAGTATCATCCTCAGAGTAAGAGGAATTAACTGTCTGATGGCCTTTTTCCATCCAGCCAAGAGATGAAAGCTGACATAGGTTGTCTGTCTCTTCAGCTTTGCTTTACTTATTCAGAAGAACTTTTCAAATAGCTCAGTTCTTGACCACATTAGTTTATTTTGTCAAATCAGGCTTTGATGCACTACTAATAAACACATCAGCAAAACTCTTGGACATGTTCACTAATAATAAACAGAGAACTATGCTCTCAGTGGACTTAGTCAGGAAATGGGAATTGTTTTCTGTAAAAAAACCCCAAGAATTATTCCTGATAAAGTATGAAAGCCAGACTTGAAATATTTTCATATGTACTCTCTAGATTTTGTCAAACAAACAATTTCAGCCCTTCCAATAAAAGGGAAACCTCTCAAAGTAAGAAGTTCTCCCATATAACAAGTTCATGCAGACCAAATGCAGACAGTCTAGTCCTTGGACTTTACAGAGTTCCTTTGACAAGATCTAAGNTTTTTTTTTTTTTCATGATTCTTTGATGTCTTGTGTTTTCCTCTGCTTCCAAGGTCGTGACATTGCATGAAATTCAGGCTGTATTAAAGGTCTCCAGTGTCTCTACACAGGAAAATGGAAGCTTGAAATCTAAACATTCAATGAGAAAACTACTAATAGTCCTTCTCTATTATACAATCTTATTGTATTCAATCAGTTTTGGAGCTTTCTATACTTCTGTATAAATCTGAATTCTGTGTTTCTCTTTAAGGTACAACTTAATTTTCCCCAGTCCAGCCTAATTTTTCCAAATATCTGGGGTTTTTTAGAATTTTTTACTTGGCATTTCAAGTTCTTAATCATGTGACAGGGAAAAAATCCAGTGAGGCTGCTTCTATCTCCTCCAAGTTTTTAACTGTTTTATCCTTACACCCTGTAGTATTTTGAAGATAGTAAGAAAGCAGAACCAGGAACAACCATAACCATCTCTGACTGTAATCTGGAGCAAACCCAATGAAGCTCCAGGTGACAGGCTGTCCCTTTAGACTCCAATTTCTACCTTTAGCTTCCCAGGCCAGTCCTGATTATCTGGGTAATAGAAGCTCTCCCTCACTAGGATGCTGCCCGGTGGTCTTAACTCTGCCGTGCCCTAACATCTCAATTGCTTAGTAATGCAGTTGTGGATGGGGAAAATTTGTACACCTGTGAGGCCAGGAGCAATTTGGAAATAGGACTGGGGAGTAATAGGGATTGAAAGGGGTTTTGAGTTAGGTTTTGGTTTCCAACAGAAACAAAGCTCTGAGTTGCAGCACTGAGAATTAAATTCAAAACTCTTTGGCAAAGGCATAATCCTACAGTCATGAGTCCCTAACTTACAAAAGGAAAGAAAAGGAAAAAAAAAAAGGTGATTTGAGAGTGCTTGGTGGGAGGACCCTTCTCAGATATTTATTCCTGTGCAGCTGAGCAATTCCCTCCTGCTAACACTCCCTTTCCCCTCTTCTCCCAAAGGGTTGCTCAGCCACCTTATGTTAAGTCTTCCTTTACCTTCAGTCTCCTCACTCAGGGTTAAGCACCCTCAAGTTAGGTATGGTCCTCCACCACATGCTTTGGTTCCAGGGAAAGTAGAGTCCTTAAGCCTCAACAAGCAGATTGAAAACTCAGTAAACAAGCTGAAGAAGAGAAACTCAAGATAAGAAGTCCAAGTATCCAGCCACGTAGGCAAGAAAAGCATTTTATAGAATATATACTCACAAAGAGGTTTTCAGTGACTTTGCGATGATTTATAGGATGTGTGGTTTGTATTTTTTGTTATCCTCTTACTCCCCTACAACCCTTACCAGTCAAAGCTGGGTTGATTGTGTTCTCACACATCCACACATAGCTCAATAATCTTCTCAGTTAAATACTGGGAAGCAGTATAGAGAATTGCTTGGTTTGTTGTTTTTTTTCCTCAAAAAGAACAAATGCCAAAGAAATTTAAGTAAATTAAAAAAAAAAATCAAAAAAAAGGTGTTTCTGCAACCTAGTCATATAAATGTTCTGGAGGTATATTGGATATAAACTTACATAATCTTGGGTCTATTTAAAAGTTTCCATGGAAACCATTTCTTTGTCAAAAGAACAACATTGCTCTGGGCTATTTGCAGCCCCCACCTAGCGCTGTCCAGCTCACGTATGGGGACCAGGAGGTGACGCTGCTGCCAGCAAAAGATTGGCCTTGGCTGGTTTGGGTTTTATAGAGCAGAAGGTGCAAAGTAACATTCCTTCCTTATCCCACATGGACACAGCAACAGTGAAACAGTTTAGATGATCCGACCCCTGGAAGCGTTCAAATGCCAACCCACCTGCCTTACCCTACAGGGACCCTTCTGGTTATGCCAAGTGCTTCTGTAAAAGGGAATGAGCGAGCAAGATCTGAGCTCTCTTTAAGCCAGGATATTTGTTCTGCATGTCGCAGGTTTTCCCTCCAGAACAAGCTGCTCTTCTAATAAACGCTGCTGTGACAGCAGTCTTGCAGCTTGCCAGGAGCTGCCCCCAGTGCCACGTGCCTGTCTGTGCATCTGCAAAGTTGCAGCCCTAATTCTCACACCGTTTCCTTGTCCCCTCCTTTACCCAACATTCAAGACAAAAAGGGAGGGGGAAAGGAGAGAAAACATCCAGCCTGACCTTCCCACCACCTCCGGAAGCACACCAGTTTGCAGGAGCTGTAAGTTGTTGCTGGGTTTCTAGCTGACAGCAGCTGGGAGTCAACAGCAGCCCATCTTATCCACTTCAGAAATGAGCCCTGGCTGATTGGACAAATATTTCCTATTTACCAGCTTCTCCCCCCCCCACCCCAGATAATTCTAGGGTTAATCCACCACACCACCTCCTCAGCCCAGCCCCGTGATATTGACACTTAAGAAACACAGAGCTGTTTATATTTCATTGGAGAGCTCATACTATCAATTTTCACATTAGTGAGTCCAGCTATTGCTCTCTTCTATCGGGATCTATTGAGTGGTGGCAGTAGAGATATCCGCTGTAGTGAAGGAAAAAAAAATACTTAGCTGTCTGATGAAATGTTTTAAATGCATAGGGTTCACCTTGGGGTTGGCTGCTGCTCAGATTTTATCCATTAATAACACGCAGGGCTGCCACACTACTCTCCAGGGCTGATAGGAAAAATAGTACCACTTACAGATCCCCTGGTTTGCCTGGGGGAGAGTGCACCAAATGCAGCACATATCATACATTTCGGGGTTGAAATTTACTCCNGAAAAAAAAAAAAAAAAAAAAAAAAAAAGCCCAACACACCAAACCCAAACATTCTTTATATTAAAAAACAAAACCCAGCCCTATTCCTGAAGTGCAGACAAAGGGAAGTTGCCATGTAGGCCAGTAGTTGCAGACCTCAAGTGCTTTTGCTTATGCTCTGAAATGCCTCTGGGCAAAACAGGGGTAAGATTTCAGTGTAAAGGGCCTTTTTTAGCTTACTGCTCTGCAGGTTGACATTTCACCCAGCAGGGAGAAGAATCTGAATTGTTACAAGGAGCCAAGCATGAAAGAGTAGGCTTTTGGTCAACCATCGTCTTTCCAACAAAAGAGTCTCATTTATTTGTATTTTCTCTTTTTTTTTTTTTTTTTTTTTTTTTTCCCCCCCCAA
>VWZE01007073.1:91930-111424 GCA_013396675.1 Eubucco bourcierii | reverse complement strand
AAAAAAAAATAACCCCTTACATATGAGAAAGAAACCAGCTTTGTATTTTACCATACTTTGTCAAAAAAAAGGGATTTGTTCGTGACCAGGCATGTTCTTGGAGCCAAATCCTGAGCTGAAGCTGCCCCTGCTTTGGAGACAGGTGTCGCAGTCCTTTTTCTAATCTGCAGCAGCAGCCTTTAGCTGTATCACAATTAACACACTCCATGTGCCAAACTGTAACGAACTTGCCTGTTCTCCCTGGACCTGCTTCCAGCCTGAGGTGAGAACTAATGAATTGTCAGGGCCACAGGAGGAAGACAAGGACGTGGAAGCAGAGAGGAAAGAATAAGAGCGCAAACATCTGCGTCTAGAGGACAAAGATTCTCCCTGTCTCTCTCTCAGGTTACGCAGACACTCTGTAAGGAATTGGTGGCAAACCACCTGGCCCTTTCCTTGCAGTCATGCTGAGTGCTTAGGACCAACCCCAAATGCAGTTAGTCCAGAAGTTTGTTTGAACACATCCCTTCACCTTATTGTTGTGGTTGGGGTTGTTGAGTTTTTTAACCCCCCTTTCCTTCTATGCATCTTCATCCTTCATGGTTGATTTAGATTATGATGTAAACTAAGTGAACATGACACAGCTGCTCTCCTCAATAACTAAGGAGCTGCCGGCTGCCACTCACCCTGGTGCTTTGGTGATTCACAGCAGGGCCTGTTGGGCTTATGGGGGCCCTCTTTTTTGGCATCTGTCTATGCCATCCTCTTGCAGTTTGCTGAAACAAAACCAGCGATGTTAGTGGCATATGGGCAGCCAGAGTAGGGGTCGTTTACCTTATTTGCCAACAAAGTAAAGGACAAGGCCCAGTGGAACAGCAATATATTGAGCAGAGCTGGCAGCACAGCAGCAGAAGAGGAAACCACAGGCAGGAAGGATCCCAGGAGTCACCCCTTCCCAGCAAATGTGTCATTTCTGAGGTTTGTAAGGACCACTTCTGTTTAACATCTTTCTTGATGACCTTGATTCAGGCTCGGAGAGCGTCAACAGTGAGTTTGCAGATGACTCCAAGTTAGGTGGCAGTGTTGATTTGAATGAGGGTAGAGAGGCTCTGTAGAGGGACTTGGATAGGCTGGACTAATGGGCCAGCATTAATGGGATGAGCTTCAAAAAGGCCAAATGCCAGGTCCTGCACCTAGGTCACAAAGACCCCAAGCAATGCTACAGGCTTGAGGCAGTGTATCTGGAGAGCTGCTGGCAGAAAGGGACCTGGGGGTTGTAATGGACAGGAGTTGAGCGTGAGCCAGCAGTGTGCCCAGGCAGTTGAGTGTGAGCCAGCAGTGTGCCCAGGTGGCCAAGAAGGCCAATGGCAGCCTGGCTTGGATTAAAAGTGCTGTGGCCAGCAGGAGCAGGGAGGTGATTGTACCCTTAGACTCAGCTTTGGTGAGGCCACAGCTTGAGTATTGTGTTCAGTTTTGGGCACTGCAATACAAGAGAGATGTGGAGGTGCTGGAGCAGGTCCAAAAGAAGGCAATGAAGCTGAGGAAGGACCTGGAGAGTAAATCTCATGAGTAATGACTGAGGGAGCTGGGGATGGTTAGTGTGAGGAAGAGGAGGCTGAGAGGAAACCTCATTGCTGTCTACAGCTACTTGAAGGGACTTTGTGGAGAGGCTGCTGCTGGGCTCTGCTCGCAGGTAACTGGAGACAGAGCAAGGGGGAATGGCCTCAAGCTGAGACTGGGGAGGTTTAGATTGGATATTAGGAAAAAGTTTTTCACAGAGAGAGTGGCCAGGGACTGGAATGAACTGCCCAGGGAGGTGGTGGAGTCCCCCAGCCTGAATGTATTTAAGGGTGATTTGGATGTGATGCTTAGGGCTATGGTTTAAGGTGAATCTTGTAGAGTAGGGTTCTAGGTAGGACTTGGTCTTTTCCAACCTGGATGTTTCTGTGATTCTGTGATGATTTGATTCTAAATTCTGAGAGTTTTGATCAGCTGATCTGCCTCTGCCAAACCAAACTCAACTGGCTGAGGTGGACACCCCACTTCAAATGCAAGCTGACTCAACCAAACCTTGATGAAAGCTGAGAAAGATTTTGTTGATAATCAGATTGGTGTAGCAGCTAACAGAAAATAAGTAATTTCCATCTGCATGCACTTGGACTAATAAAGGTTTGGTCTAGAACCAAAGAAGCAAAAAAACCTGCCAGGGATCTGATTGAACTGTATATCTAACCTGACTAGGAGTAAGAATAATTATTGGAAGCCTCTCGAGTAGATTGTTCTTCTTACTGGGACAAGGCACACACCAACAGCTTGCACAGTCTGACTTCTGCAAGCAAAAGCAGTCTGGCTAATTTTGGAGAAGACATCAAGCATTCTAACCTCCACTTTATCTTTCTCTGTTCATTGCCAGAAAAAAAAAAAATAAAAAATCAGGCACTTCTTTGTTGTTGTTATTTTTTTTTTCTTTTGAATAGTACCTCTAGGTTACAGTGCTGGGCATGTTTTAACATACAAGCTGTGCTGAAACAGAGAACTTGGTGAAGGTGGTTAGTGGAGAAAAGTAGCTCTAAATAGAATTATATCTGCAGAAGCCAGGGATGACAAATCTACTGTGATATGAAAACATATGTATATAGCATTGTGAATCCAAAAGGTGCCCCAGATAGCAGACATGGATCAGGTATTGATTATGATTTAGAGTCATGAAAAATGCCTCCTTTTGGTCAGCAATTTTTGCCTTCAAAACTCTATGTGTGTGTACTCATGACAGCCAAATATTTCCCCTCCTTCTATATCGATGCTTAGCTAAGGTTGCATCCTTTTTTTAACAAGTAGCTCTTCTAGTATCTGAGAAACTATTTTTATAAAACACTTGTCTGGGGAGTTTACTATTTGCTAAAATTTTCTAGGCTCAGAAATCATTGTTTCTGTTTAATATTTTCACCAAAATATCTACAATTAATTTTTTTTTGGTGTGTGATTGTTATAAAAACAATGGTAAAAAAGAGGCAGAAAGGAATATTTTGCTCAAGTTTATTTAAATAGAAACCTCTCCAAAATTACAATCACTCTGTAGCATGTTACCAAGTATATCAGGAACAGACATTCAAAGCACATTGCCTTCCCTAAAAATGTGTGTCTCAATCTATGATTATGTGACTGCACCTCTTAAGAATAAAATGTTTAATAAGTATCTTGAGTGAATTAAGGGAAAAAAAAGCCAAAAAAACAAGCAAAATTGTATCTATCTAGGAAAAGTTAAAATGCTGTCAGTAAAGGAATTGGCTTTTTTTTTTTTCCTTACAGTTTAAAGTTCCACTTTCTGACTTAGATGCAAAAAGATTTTTTTTTCCTTCTAATTTTTTTTTTTTTTGTCAGCTTCAGTGCAGAGAAACATTAAAATTCATCTCACCCCAAACCTTTGTCGGGAAAAAAAGATGTTAAATATCAGCAAATGGATCTGATAAGCTGCAGACTATTTCTGCTGTCAGAGAATGACTGTAGGACAAAAACACATGTTCAGGATTTGACATCCCTTGGCATCTTGTAAATAGCCTGCATGAATCCACACCTAAAAACTGCCAACACAAGCAAAATTGTGCCCAAGTTTCTTGTAAGTTAAGCAAGCAAAGCAGAGACATGAAACGTGGTTGGACTGAATATAGAAACCTGAAGACCCCCAAAACTGACCTTGAGATCATTTTAGCGAAAGATCTTCTCTGCACTTTTGCAGCGCCAGCCTGATTTTGCGAAGAGCTCCGCGTTTGTGCGCGCACGTGTGGGTTTGGGAGTGTGCAGGGCTGCCTGACAAACACTGCATTAGGCAAAGGAAAACAAAAAATGAACCAACAACTTTCCATAGGAGAAGGAGAAGAACTGCTGAGTAACACAAAATAGACCTTTCTCTTGCTTTTTGTTTTTTGAAGGTTTCGTTCCTTAGGGAGAAAAAAAAAATTGTGAAGTAATCCCTTGGCCTGGATTTCTAACACTCAACTCCTCCTCCTCCATGAAAGAATAGATTTTTGTTGTTGTTGTTGTTGTTGTTTTTTGGGGGCTGGTGGTTGTAATTAGTGATTCAAAGGAGATCTCTTCACTGCCTGGATAACACCTTTTTTTCTGCCTTCTTTTTCTCCCTTATCTGTAACAAAATGCTAAGAGGGAAAGAAGGGATGTTTAGAAGGAGTGGGAAAGAGTTTGTTTCACTTCGGGATGTAGTTTGACAGCCATGGTGGTGTTGACAGTTGGACTCAATGATCTTAGAGCTCTTTTCCAACCAAAATGATTCTCTGGTTCCATGAAAAAATGCCTTTCTTCTGACACAGCATCAGTGTTTGTGCCACAGATGCAAGCAAAGTTTATTTACTTTCTCCAACTCCTTTTGTTTTACAGTCATAGAATCATATAATCATAGAACCATAGAATCAGCCAGGTTGAAAGAGAGCTCCAAGCTCACCCAGCCCAACCTAGCACCCAGCCCCAGCCAATCAACCAGACCACTGCACTAAGTGCCCCAGCCAGGCTTTGCTTCAACACCTCCAGGGGTGACAACTCCACCACCTCCCTGGGCAGCCCATTCCAATGCCAATCACTCTCTCTGTCAAGAGCTTCCTTCTAACATCCAGCCTAGACCTCCCCTGGCACAACTTGAGATTGTGTCCCCTTGTTCTGTCACTGGTTGCCTGGCAGAACAGTCCAACCCTACCTGGCTACAACCTCCTTTCAGGTAGCTGTAGACAGTAATGAGGTCTGCCCTGAGCCTCCTCTTCTGCAGGCTGCACACCCCCAGCTCCCTCAGCCTCTCCTCACAGGGCTGTGCTCCAGGCCCCTCACCAGCTTCATCGCCCTTCTCTGGACACCTTCCAGATGCGTTACAGAGATCTTGGTCTTCCTTTGTTGGATTCAAGTTTGCCCATTGGCAGCAGAAGTATATTAAAGCTCCTGGACACAGCTGAGCAAGCTGTTTTTTCCTGAAAGCCTGGGAATTGTCTCAGCATTTGAGGGACAGATATTTTGGGGAATGTCACAGTGTTAGTGATGGCACCTGCAGGAAACAGAATCCATGCTATGGTGTGAAAAGTCACAGCCATGCTTATCCAAGTCACCTAACTTGGAATGCTTTCAAAGATTTCCCTAGTCAAATCCAATTTTCAAGTCTTCTTTATAGAGGATCAACATCTCATTTGTCCATGCTGGCTGTATTCCAGTGTTCAGGGCCAAAAAGGACTTAGGAGGCTGATCCAGCCATCAGTGTGTCTGGGACAGTGTCATGAGCACACATGGGCACCAGACTTCTTCCAACCTGAAAAGTGACAAGGGAAATGGGAGGGGGTATGTGGAACTGGGAAAGGTTAGTGAGCAGTCAAGTGCTATGTGCTAGGATGTGGCCAGGTGGGGATCAGGAAGGTGGTTCTCTCCAAAGAACATGGAACAGCTGGCATTCTGCCTCCTCCCCTCCTCTTCCTCTGAAGCACCCCTGGAGCCAGGATGCTGACTTTAATGACTCAGTAGTCTGCTTGGCTGTGGCAGATCTTGTATTTCTGGAGAGAATCAATATAAACATTTTTTTTTTCTTGTCTTTTTTTTTTTTCTTTTTTTTTTTCTCCCCCTTTATCCATTGTAGTGCCTCTTATTTCATTATTGCCTGCTGTCTGTCCCTAGTGCCAAAGGAAACTGTAATCCATAATTCCCAGTGCTGCCCAGCCTGCTATAAAACTGCTCAGTGTGAAACGTAATATGCAAAAACTCTTCTTTGTTTTTTTCTTCTTTTCTATTTTCTTTTCTTTTTTTTTTTTTAATTTTTTTTTTTTTTAATTCCTTTTTGGCAAGCTCTGGAAAAGGCCTGTTTCCTGGCAGGAGAAAAAGCCAGCCTTGGCTTCAAGCAGCCACTGACAATTCCCAGCATATGGTAAGAGAGGGAGCTTCCGCCTACCCCATCAGGTAAGTGCCATCTTCCTTACTACAGCAATGATCGATGTCACGCTTGGAGAGGGCTGGCTACTGGGAGAGGAGCCAAGCGGCCAACTGACCATTACAAGGGAACAGGTCAGGGTGGACAAGGCCTCTGGGTGAGGAAGGCATGCTAGCACAAGCATGTAACCAGGAAATGTGGTGTCTTAGTGCACTGTCATCTGCACTGGGGTTTTGGCTCCACAGCCGAGATCGAAAGGCTTTGCTTTGCTTGTGCTAATACTTGGGTTTAAGTGCTCCTGAAAGGTGAATTGGAGTTTTTCTGAATAAGTCTTTCAGTTTATAGAGCATTACCTGTGTGCCATTCCCTCTTCCTTTTTTTCTTATTTTCTTTTTTATTTTCTATTCCACTGTGTCTTCATGCTGTTTTTATAATAAGTTTTTCTCTCTTTGGTTAGAAGAAGACCTGATTCCACATCCTTTCCAGCTCTATTCATTGAGTCCCTGGTATTTTGGAGCAGTCCACCATGGAGGCAAGTATCAAGGCAATTTCCTTAGAGTAGCCCAAATTTTTCCTGTCGAGGCTTGGGGAATGATTTAGCCCCCATTCGGCATCATAGAATAATAGAATCATAGAATCAATCAGGTTGGAAGGGACCTTCAAGATCATCCAGTCCAACCTAGCATCCAGCCCTAGCCAGCAACTAAACCATGGCACTAAATGCCCCAGCCAGGCTTTGCTTCAACACCTCCAGGGACGGTCCCTCCACCACCTCCCTGGGCAGCCCATTCCAATGCAAATCACTCTCTCTGGCAACAACTTCCTCCTAATATCCAACCTAGACTTCCTGTGGCACAACTTGAGACTGTGTCCCCTTGTTCTGTCACTGGGTGTCTGGCAGGAGAGACCAATCCCACCTGGCTACAACCTTCTTTCAGGTAGCTGTAGACAGTAATGAGGTCTGCCCTGAGCCTCCTCTTCTGCAGGCTGCACACCCCCAGCTCCCTCAGCCTCTCCTCACAGGGCTGTGCTCCAGGCCCCTCCCCAGCCTTGCTGCCCTTCTCTGGACACTTTCCAGCACCTCAACATCTCTCTTGAATTGAGTGGCCCAGAACTGGACACAGGACTCAAGGTGTGGCCTGACCAGTGCTGAGTACAGGGGCAGAATAACCTCCCACGTCCTGCTAGCCACACGGTTCCTGATACAGGCCCCCTGATATCAGGACCTCCTTCGCCAACTCCATGCTGCACAGTGCTCCACAGCATCACATGGGGGCTTGAAAACTGCAAAGCTGCAAACTGCATGTGGCTGTAATGTGCCTGAGAGGGGCATAGGGTCCTATGCCATGATATTACCCTTCCCAGAGGGTCCATGGGGCAGAGAAAAGGGCAAAGAGCCTCTAGCCCCCTTGACATTTCTATGAGATGAGCTCTATCTCAGCATCTGTGAGGCAGGTCTGCTTCCCAGTCTCCCAGGACATGTAAGCACCTTCAAAGCCCCATTAAGACCTGGTCCCCAGCTGTAAATGAAAGCAGTTCCATAACACTTTTTCTCCTCTTACCTAAGCCCTGACCTAGAGAGACCACATCTAGTGGAAAGAGGGCAACTCATTCTCCATGTTCACTCAATACAAGGAAGCTAACTGAGGAGCTGTTTTTTATCATGCTAGCAGGACTGAGAGAGCCCTAAGTCATTTCACCTAGAGTTCTCAGCAACCACTGCCTGTTAGAAAGTTCTGGTGAGGACCAAACTGAGTTGTTCTCCATTCACCCTAATGAGGACTGTACACTTTGCAGTTCATTCCCCAACATAGAAATCAACTGTCAGTGGCTTCTCTTCTGACACAGACTGATCTAATACAACTGCCTCAACGCACTCTGCTTGTGCAGACAATTCGAGTGCACATTACTGTCATTTCTGATGCCCTAAAAGCTGCTGCCTTCTCCCTCCCATGCTCTTAAATGCCTTAAATGTTCTTAAAAAGTGTGGTGACACTTTTATGGGTGAAGGAGCAAGGGTCACAAGCTGAATCTTTGCATGCCAAAAGATGCAAACAACAGATTCCCATCTCTAAGAGGGAAGCAGGATCTGATTTCTTTTGCCAATAGGCTCCTGTCTTATGTCTCATAATCAGGGATTAAAAAGAAAAAAACAACAAACAAAACAAAACACACACACACAAAAAAGGGAAGCAGCTATTCTTAAATTCAAAGTTTTCTGATTGCCATATTAATAGGATAAAGGATAGCCCAAGCAACCACATCTCTATCTGCCATATGAAATCAAGTTGTGTTAGGAAGTGAGTGTCCTGAGTAAAGTTGTCTATAGCTGATGAGCAAAACACCCCCGAATTCAGCTTATTTACAAGTGAATCAGTTTTGTGCCCCTGCACTTAAGACATATAGATTATACACCTATTTGAATGTGTTGATCAAATACCAGAATATTACTCTCAAAGCTTCAGTCTGGCCACTGCCTTAGGCTCAAAATACCTCTTTTAGAACAGCTACTGTGCAATATTCACCTTTTTTCTTCAGAATTTTTAAAAACCAGTTTCAAGTTTTAAATATAAGGTCTTTGGGTTTGATACCATTTGATTATTTTATCTTATTTTATAACTCACAGGTCAAAATGCTTTATAGCACAAGGAGCAGCACATAATATCCTTATCCTTATTGCTGGATAAGGAATTGGCTGGATGGTCGAACCCAGAGAGTGGTGATCAACGGCACAATGTCCACCTGGAGACCAGTGCCAAGTGGTGTCCCTCAGGGGTCAGTGCTGGGACCAGTGCTGTTTAACATCTTTGTCAGTGACATGGACAGAGGAATGGAGTGCACCCTCAGCAAGTTTGCAGATGACACCAAGCTGTGTGGCACAGTCGACTTGCTAGAGGGCAGGGATGCCATCCAGAGGGACCTGGACAGGCTGGAGAGTTGGGCCCAGGCCAACCTGATGAAATTCAATAAGGCCAAGTGTAAGGTCCTGCACCTGGGTAGGCACAATCCCAAGCACAAATACAGGCTGGGTGGTGAATGGCTGGAGAGCAGCCCTGAGGAAAAGGACCTTGGAGTCTGGGTTGATGAAAAGCTCAACATGAGCCTGCAGTGTGCACATGCAGCCCAGACAGCCAACCGAGTCCTAGGCTGCATCAAGAGAAGCGTGGCCAGCAGAGCAAGGGAGGTGATTCTGCCCCTTTACTCTGCTCTCGTCAGACCCCACCTGGAGTACTGTGTGCAGTTCTGGAACCCTCAGCACAGGAAGGACATGGAAGTGTTGGAGCGGGTCCAGAGGAGGGCCACAAAGATGATCAGAGGGCTGGAGCAGCTCTCCTATGAGGACAGGCTGAGGGAGTTGGGGCTCTTCAGCCTGGAGAAGAGAAGGCTTCGAGGGGACCTGATAGTAGCCTTCCAGTATCTGAAGGGGGCCTACAGGAAGGCTGGGGAAGGATTATTTACAAGGTCCTGCAATGACAGGACAAGGGGCAATGGGCTTAAACTGGCAGAGGGGAGATTTAGACTAGATGTTAGGAGGAAGTTCTTTACAGTGAGGGTGGTGAGGCACTGGAACAGGTTGCCCAGGGAGGTTGTGGATGCTCCCTCCCTGGAGGTGTTCAAGGCCAGATTGGATGAGGCCTTGAGTAACCTGTACTAGTGGGAGGTGTCCCTGCCTATGGCAGGGGGTTGGAACTAGATGATCCTTGATGTCCCTTCCAACCTTACCATTCTATGATTCTATGATTCTATAATTTGATAAGCACAACCCAGAAGGGCTACTACAATGATGCTCAATCATCTTGGGTTTGAAATAAATTAAACACCATAAATAGGTCCAGAATCACATTTTTAATGTGCTGCTAATACTATTGGCAGAACATGAAATGTTTACTATAGGGGGGGAAAATGGAGTCAGTATTTAAAACAAAACAAAAAATTCAACTCATCCTGTCCCTACACCAAATGCTCACTTTGCTCTAATTAACTACAGCTCCTGAGCATGGCTGAATGGATTTTCACACCGAACAAGTTCTGTGGAGCTCAGCGAGGATGATTATTTCTTTTTGAATAGCCATGCTTAAAGAATGCTGCTGCCCATCATACGGTACTCATTACTTCTTGGATTCAAAAGTCTGTCATCCACACAGGGAACAGGAATGATTCCATATGACTTAGGTGACAAATCATAAAACATTAAAAAAAAAAAAACAAAACCAAAAAAACCCAACCCAACTCGAATAGCTAACAGCTGTCAGGACTTTCCTGCTGCAAACAGTTTCCTTCAAGTTAATATTTCCTCATGCTCCTAATTTTCCAAAAATGGCAGTCCAGATGTTCCAGCTGCACAGTGCAGGTATCTCCAACTCAACCAGTATCTATGAAGAAATCACCAAAGGGCTTCTCTGCTTTTCTCTTCTTCTTCCCCTTCTCTTTTCTTTCCTGTTCTGTTTTTTCTTTCCCCCTTTTCCTCAGCAGGAGGAAAGCTCGAGCACGGCCAGGTGTTTTCACTTCAGAGGCTCCAATGGCAACAACAACTCCAGTGCTTGGAAGCTAACAAATTTGTTGTGTCACAATTGATAATCAACTCTAGTAAAAGAATGTCCAAATCAATTGAGCTTTAGCAAGGGCAAACTGACTGGACACAGCCAGGCTCCCAGCAAAAGTAGGCCAAGCTTGATAAATTTGCCCTTATTATAGCTATTGATGTTTAAATTTCTTCAGGGATGTTGTTACATGGGTGCCTAGTGGTGACAGAGGTACGATGACCTCCTTCGATCCTTAATCTACACCTGTTAGTTGGCTCCCTAGTTGCTTGTGAGTATACTCAAGCTTAAAGGTTAACAAAAGAAAAACAGGCCAAGTTTACGCGGCTGCAGCAACGGATCAATGCAGAGTAAATAACCTTCTCTGTCTTATTTCCCCAAGCATTATTGATCCGAGTTCTTTGTTCTTTGTCATGTTTCTGTCTTCTAATCCCAGGGGACACTAAACGATCGGCTCATATTGGACATGTTAACTGGCACATTATGACAGCTACCATTTTGTCACTCAATGTGGTGCTATATATAAAGAACCCTCAGTTCAGGGATTTCTAAGCTGCTCTCTCCGAAGCGAGCCTCAGATACTTGCCTTTNCCCCCCCATCCTTAAAGATGGACAATAACCCAACAGTTAAAAATAATAGACACTTTTTGCAGCATTCAGTGCACGGCAGGAGTTTCAAGCAGCAGCAAATGCTGGTATCAATTCCAACCTGTCGGGGCTTGTTGTTTTTTTATTTAGGAACAGGAGCCCTTTCCTTTCATTATCAAGGTTACATTTAAAGGTTATTGTGCTTTCCTAAGTGTTCTCAATGGATTTCTATGGGATATTACAGATATCACTCTATCCATACTGAACCCAAGCTCTGTCTTTCAGCTGCGCGGATGCTCCAAGTGCCTTAACGGCTCTATAAACTTGCAGATTTGTGGTGGAAGTCTGTGTTCACTGGAGACTATTGGATTTCTAACAAAATTAATTGGATTTCCTTCCTTATGAATGCTCCCTCTACATGTCTATCTCTGAATAAAGACTTCTCAATAATGACTCCCAGAATTATAAAGAAAAAAATGGGGAGGGGGGGAGAAAAGTTAACTTGGAAGGCATGGCAACCTACTATTGCTTATTTAGTCTTCCTCACACTTTATCTAGGACACAGAAAAAGCCTATTCTGAAAGAAAAAAAGCTTTTCCCTCCTGTGCCAAAAGCTCCCAGCGAGGGATCCAATCACTGGAGTAAGTGTTGCGTGCCTTTCTGTCACAGCAATGGAGAGTCCGTCGTCTGAATGGATTGAAGACTCCAAAATTCATAAGGCATTTCCAGGGCTGTCTGGCACTTAATCGACAGTGTGATATGGAGAGAGGGAGTAGGACTGCATTTTAAAACCAAAGAGTTGCAAGGTAAATTCCTACCTGTTTCTCTCTCTATAGCATTTCACTGTATTAACCATCACTAATCACCACACAAATATACTCTGTCCAGTGGACAATAATAGTATTATTACTTTCCTGCCACAGAATCTTATCTTCCTCTAAGTCACAGCTGAGTCAATCTGTTCTTTGAACAGGTATTTTTTTTTTGTTCAAGCAGAGGAATCCAGGGGAAAAAAAAACCCCACACTGTATATTTCGATTGAATTTCAAGTTCCTTCATGTCTCCATAGCTGATAATTAAACCAACTGACCTGCTTCAGCATTGAAGCCTGCAGGAAATTAAGCAGATAATACTCATTAGGTAGATAGGCTTTTGGGGATAGTTTATTAAAAGAAAAAGAAAGCCCCCAACCAAACAAATAACATTCAACTTGGAGTCTCAGAGCTGCCTCATCACTTGGCTCTGGGCTTCTCCCCTTTTTTCCCCACTGGTACCAGTGTTTGGAGAAGTGTTAGCAGGAACTTTCAAAAAGCAAACTGGGAAAAAAAAAAAAAAAAAAAATTTGAAGAATTTATCCTGGTTAGGCTCAGTCATTCAAGCCTAAAATCCAAGTCAAATATTTATTTGTAAAGTAGAAGTAGAGTATTCCAATGTTAATCTTTCTAACATGGCATATTCCCACTTTTTTGTCTTCCTTTTTTTTTTTTTTCTGTTCAAACCTGAACTGATGTGGTATGGAACTAGAGAAATCTCTCATTTGATTTGAAATGGTTTGTTTTTCTTTTGTGATACTCTGTTAAATATATATATATACTTAAAAGACATATTTCTCCTCATAAAACATTTGTGTTTCTTGGACTTGCTGAAAAACTGAAAATTCCAGAGGTCAAACAGATTTAACAGTCAATCCAATCACTCTTTGTCTTTCAAGCTTCAAATACTTTGGGGCAAAGACTACATGTTTCATTGTGTTTAGAGTATGCCCAAAATGTCATAATAAAGTCAAATTATTAATAAAACTGACATGCAGATGTGGGAGATACCTTGTATGTGGGCATTTTGTGTTATACTAGCAAAATATTTTGCTTCATATTTCCAACAAGCATGAGAGTCTTTTATGTTATGGTCAAATATGAGAAAAGTTATGACATTGTTACCCCTAAAGGCTTGGCTGTCTGCAGAATATGTGTCTTGACACATACACATTGTCCACATAGCCACGAGAAATTTAAGAGTCACTTGAATAAAGAATTTGTTCTCCTAAGTGAGCTGCACAAGGATTTTTCTTTCAAAGAACATTGCCTCTGTCCTGCAGGTGTCAAACAGCATCTCTGCTTTGCATTCATGTGGTACTGCTAGGAGGGTTTGCATTTCTATTTGTTATGAGGCCAGCTCACCTCTACTGCTCAGTAGGACGTTCTGCAAAGTGATATCACTGATGTGGTGACATCGAGATGTTAAAAATAAGCCATGGTGGCATATGGGCGATGAAATATAATATTTATTCAAAATAAAATTGTATTTCCAGTGTGCAAAGCTCTCAGTTTGATATGTGTATTTAAAGGAGACAGCCAGAACACTCTGGTGTGAGAACAAAGTTGGATTTTGCTATAATGTTTTATACGTGGCTATAAAACTATGCAAAAAGCCCTCCCAAATGATGTCCTTGTTTGTTTGTTAATTTAGCTTTTTCAGCTGACAGCAAAGAGGTTCAGTCGAATTCCCTTTGAGGCATAGGGGGTTCCATTGAGGCATAAGAGGTTCCATGTGAACCTGAGGAAGAAATTTTTTCCCTGTGAGGGTGACAGAGCACTGGAACAGGCTGCCCAGAGGGGTTGTGGAGTCTCCCTCTCTGGAGATGTTCAAGAACCATCCGGATGCATTCCTGTGTGATCTGCTCTGAGTGATTCTGCTCTGGCAGGGGGGCTGCACCAGGTAATCTTTCAATGTCTCTTCCAGTCCCTGACATTCTATGATTCTGTGGTCTTCTGATTCTGTGATTCCCTTAGATAGGGAAGAATCACAGAATTAAGCAGGTTGGAAAAGACCTCTGAGATCATTCAGTCCAATCCATCACCTAATCCTTCTAATTAACTAATCCATGGCACTAAGTGCCTCATGCAGCCTCCTTTTAAACACCCCAGGGATGGTGACTCCACCACCTCCCCAGGCAGCCTGTTCCAATGCCAATCACTCTCTCTGTGAAGAACTTCCTCCTAATGTCCAGCCTAAACCTGCCCTGGTGCAATCTCATGTTGTGTCCTCTTGTTCTGTCACTGTTCAGCTTTTCCCATAGTGAATGCAGTCTCTTTTCAGAGAACAGATCTCAGGTGATGGATCAACTCTGCGTTTAATTCTTTAGGATTTGAGCTCTTCACTCCTTTTAGGGGATAAGCCAACACCTACCAAACTGACAGGTGTGGGGGAAGGCTGTTTAAAGCATAAGCTGATGAGCAGTTGAAGGTTGGCTTTTCTGCATGTGTTTCAGGAGGAGGTTTTGGGTTTAGTTTTGGTTTGGTTTGGTTTTTTGGTTTTGTTTTTTTCCTTAGCCTGACCTTTGCCCTTGTATAGTGGAGTCCTATAGCCCAAATAGGGGACTGCAGCCAGTTCTACAGTTTCACACCACTTGTGCTTTGATAGGATTGCAATAATACTCTCAGAAATCTTCACAGACTAGGGCTTAGCAGCCTGCATTCTCTCTTACAAAGGGACAAGTCTCACAAACTGTGAAAAATCTCATAAAACTGGTTAGCATGCTCAAGCTTAAGTGCTCAGCTAAGTAAAGACTGATTTAAAAACAAAAAAAACCCAAACACCGCCCCCCCCCCCCCCCAAAAAAAAAAAAAAAAAAAAAAAAAAAGAGATTCTGGTTCCAAAATCCCACCAGTAGGTTCAAAATGTACCCCCTGTTGTGTTGCTTGGGGTTGTTGGGGGGTTTTTTTTGTTTTTTTTTTTTTTTTTGTTAATTTTCTTTTTTGCATTTCTTGAGGAACAGCTGAGAGGATTCATGGCTTCCTGGGGAATACACCTGACCTTGAAAAGGTTGGTTTCCAAGTTTTCCACTGGCAAGTGGATAATTTAGTTGGGGTAATTAATGAGGCAGGAATTACAAAATACGTAGTTATTTTATTTCCAAAAAGCCCTGCCCACAAACTATATGCAAAGCAGTTGAATTTGGGTTCTAATTCAGTCAGGAAAACCTTCACAAGGATATTTATGGGCAATTCATTAATTTAGGAGAATCAGAACATTGGAAAGGTTAAGCCACGAAATGGCTTTGCTCCACTTGTAAAGAGGCAACCTGTAGCCCTAGGGAAAATCTGTTTTACTCACAGTGGTGGAGCAGAAATTGTAAGATAGGCCCTGGCTCCTTTGCAGCAGTGTTGGAACCGCTTGGTGTCTTGATAGCCATCGAGAGGCTTCCAGATCTTCCCAGGCTCTAGCAGGGGGCTGAGAAAGAGGCAGACAATCTCTGACCTGATCCTGGTTCCTCTTGGCATGGAGGTTTGCAGAGTTGCAGGCAGGATCTCTTGCAGATGTGCAGAGAGCACAATGTCAGTGGCACTTCTCACCACAACAGGAGGCACTTAATGCCTTCTCCTGGTAAACTTGAGGCACTTCAGTTTCCAGATAGTTCAAGCCCAAAACATCAGGGCTAGGCTGGTCTGAAGCACAAGGCAGAGCAGAACGCATTGTCCAAACCAAGAGTAGTGAGGCAGAACATATTGTCTGAGCAGAGCAAAAGGTAGAGCAGAGCAGCATGCACTGAGGTAGAGCAGTGAGGTATAGGCGGCAGCACAACTGCTTGCAACTTAGCTCCATTTATATTTTTTGCCCCAGTGTAATGTCTCCCTTGGCCACGGAGATTCACCAGTCAGAATAGCATTTGCAAAACTGGCCATATTAGGAGAAACCAGGGCTTGCATACCCTTGTTTGGGCAAGACACTAACAAGTACCTAAACACATATTGGGTACCTGTTCGTTACTTTGGGAGGGGACATAATGGCCCAAACCTTTGTTTCCCTCCCCACTTTGCTTCCTCCATCAGCAGAAGGGTGGGGTAAACCAGGAGATGTTTTAGTCTATTAGTCTTCCAGGACAGTGGGTCAGTAGGTAAATGGCTAGAGAGACAGACATGTCAGAAACTCTTAAACTTGTCAGGAAAGATACCTGGCTTTTCCCATTGGAGCCAAGCATGTTCAGTACTCTATAACATACTTCGGAGTTTCCTGGTTGAAATAATGAGACATTGTCACAGTCCTCATAGAATGGTAAGGTTGGAAGGCACCTCAAGGATCATCTAGTTCCAACACCCTGCCATAGGCAGGGACACCTCCCACTAGAACAGGTCACTCAAGGCCTCCTCCAACCTGGCCTTGAACACCTCCAGGGATGGAGCAGCCACAACCTCCCTGGGCAACCTGTGCCAGTGTCTCACCACCCTCACTGCAAAGAACTTCCTCCTGACATCCAGTTTCAATCTCCCCTCTGCCAGTTTAAACCCATTGTCCCTCATACTGTCATTACAAGACCTTGTCAATAGTCCCTCTCCAGCCTTCCTGTAGGGCCCCTTCAGATACTGGAAGGTTACTATAAGGTCTCCTGGAAGCCTTCTCTTCTCCAGGCTGCAGAGCCCCAACTCTTGTAGCCTGTCCTCATAGCAGAGCTGATTTCTTTGGAGTCTTGGTATGCTCATGCACAGCTTGGCTGATTTGGGATTTTGGACATTGTTGTGACATTATTAGTAATATTACTTCTTTCCCCTGTTCTTAAAAAGGACATTTCCATAAATAAAGCTTTTAAGACTGTTCAGCAGATTTACCTCCTGCCCTCCCAGGCACACCCTAACCTCTTCTAATAATACCAATGTTATCTTAGTCTAAAAAAGTTATTCTTGTCCTTGATGTGTATTTTGCACTCCTGTCAAAGGCCAGAATGGAAAGAAACCAGGGCCAGTGTGAAAAAGGGTCAAGCTGAGCATGAAAAGATTTCTTTGCCTTTATGTGACTTACAAATTGGGATCGTTAGAACAAACAGGCACCAATGAACCACATTATTCATAACACTTCACAGTTTTCTCATGGAAGCCAACAAATGTGCATTGCCTGAACATATTTTGTTAATTCGTTGGGTTGTTGGTTTTTTTTTTTTCCTTTGCTATGAATACAGCTGAATAATTTTAGAGCATTTTCCTGGCAGCAACGAGTGGTGCTTTGCAGCTTCCCCAGGACTGCATGCTGGATGGTTGTGCTCATTTTATGGTTGGGTAAACTGAGGCACGAAAGCAAAAGCACAGGTCAAGTGTAGGGTTATTGAATTAAGAGGAGTCCTGACAATGTGGAACTGCATTAGTTAGACCACAGTCTAACACCACCACCACCACCCCCTCCCTGAAATCTTATGTTAACCTGGTTCCTTATTTATTGGGAGGACAATATTTTGAGGAAGAATTCCTAGATTTAATTAAAACATGACAAAGTATTTTTGTGCTGCTTAATGAATCTCTAGATGCCGGAAACCTTTGGACCATTTGTTTGATCTTCATATTTAAACATGATTTTAACAGTAACAGTTCACCCATGGCACTAAGAGACATCAGTTGCAGAAAAACACACTAATACGGACCAGAGCTGAATTAAACTGTGTTGATGGAGATAACCAGTTGCATATGTTTTTAGTTAGCAGGAGCCAAATCAGATAACCACCATACAGAAATGCTGGGTCTGATGGATGTTTTTTTTCTCCTTCCCCCAGAAATGACTGGATTGCAGCCTGAGTCTTGGCTACTACATTTGTCTGTTTCTGTTCAGGAATCAGGAAAATGAAATTCTGGATAAAGTGAAAAGGTGACTGGAGAGGAAGGAAGAGCAAAGTATGTGAAGGGCAAAGACATAAACATCGGTGCTGTTCTCTTCGTGTTACTAGACAAGGACCTTCTATTGATTTCTCCAGGCGTGCTTGCACTTCCTTCCTTCAGTGACTAATGATACGCCCTTTGGGTTATGATGACACTGCATTTCATAGGCCTGCAGGTCGAATACCTGATGTATTCTCTGCCTGGCTTCTACTTTAAGTCATTGTCCTACTCCAAGCCAGGCTCTACTCAAACCGTGAGGCAAATGAGAAAGGCAACTAATTTATGTCGTGCATCCCAGGACAGAGAATAAAATGCAACTCTTCAAGTAAGTTCAAACATAGCTGGATATTGTCTAAAGCCTCATTTCCAGTCTGTGGCATAGCATCTAGTCTGGTGTCTTTAATGTTTTTCTCACAACAGTTTCCAGAACTGTTTCCTTCTGCAGGAGCCCCAGAGTGCATATGTGTTAGGCACACATTTCCTCGCCCACCTCTGCGTTGGAACACAGATTTGTTTTAACTTTGATTAACAATCCTCCACAAAAATTTAAAGAAAGAAGTGACTGATTCTTCTCTCACTTTCAGTAAATTAGGAATAATTCCCCTCTCCCTCCCACCCCCAGGCCATGGAGTTAACATAAATATTGTAAAACTGGTGAGGGTGACAGAAGAGTTAGGCTAAAAATGAAGAAGCCTACTGCCTTCGGCACACAGAATATGGGGTGCAAATTATATCTCAGCCTGTTTAATTGCCAGGCAAAATGTGGGACAAGAACTCTTGGGGGCTCCCAGTTACCAGCAATATGAAGCAATCGTTATAAGCAGCCCATAATAGCTGCTCAGGCCAACCTCCTTCTCCTGTTCAAGAAATAAAAACAGCAGGAGACTTTCAAAAGCGTGAAGAAGAACTAAGCATCCGATTTTCATTTACTTTGCACAAAACTTTGTCCTGTGGCAACCCTGTGTGCCTTTGAACATATCAACCTATATTCCACCAGCAAAACAGCTTTTGCATACTGAGTGACCTGAGCTTCCCTGGGAACCACCTGGCAGAGCAGTAACACCACCAATGAGAAACTCAAAATCATGTCACCTAACCTCGAAGCTGCTCATTTGGCAAAGAGGGGTTTGTTTGGATTTTTCTTAGCATCCAATGCTGCTTTTACCATGTTGGAAACACCATACTCTGAAAACAGAGATCCCATCATTTTATGGGTAAAATTTAGGATGCCAAACAGGATGGCTAAAAAGCTCAAGTTCCTAACAAAATGTAGTTGTGAAGTGTTTCCCTGAGTGTTTCATGATGTAAAGGGGAATAACTGGTCCAGAGACTGAATTCCAAGCTCTGATTTGAAATTTTCAGTATCTCAAGAGCCTACCATGACTTAAGAAAACCTTAGAGGGCATAGAAATGCATTCCTAAATGCTGATATTGAGAAGCCTCCAGGCTTCTTTAGAATCATAGAATCATAGAATGGTAAGGTTGGAAGGGACCTCAAGGATCATCTAGTTCCAACCCCCTGCCATAGGCAGGGACACCTCCCACTAGTACAGCTCACTCAAGGCCTCATCCAATCTGGCCTTGAACACATCCAGGGAGGGAGCAGCCACAACGTCCCTGGGCAACCTGTTCCAGTGCCTCACCACCCTTACTGTAAAGAACTTCCTCCTAACATCCAGTCTAAATCTCCCCTCTGCCAGTTTAAGCCCATTGCCCCTTGTCCTGTCATTGCAGGACCTTGTAAATAATCCTTCCCCAGCCTTCCTGTAGGCCCCCTTCAGATACTGGAAGGCTACTATCAGGTCCCCTCGAAGCCTTCTCTTCTCCAGGCTGCAGA
>VWZE01007073.1:81700-91726 GCA_013396675.1 Eubucco bourcierii | reverse complement strand
TTGTGCTTGGGATTGTGCCTACCCAGGTGCAGGACCTTACACTTGGCCTTATTGAATTTCATCAGGTTGGCCTGGGCCCAACTCTCCAGCCTGTCCAGGTCCCTCTGGATGCATCCCTGCCCTCTAGCAAGTGACTGTGCCACACAGCTTGGTGTCATCTGCAAACTTGCTGAGGGTGCACTCCATTCCTCTGTCCATGTCACTGACAAAGATGTTAAACAGCACTGGTCCCAGCACTGACCCCTGAGGGACACCACTTGTCACTGGTCTCCAGGTGGACATTGTGCCGTTGATCGCCACTCTCTGGGTTCGACCATCCAGCCAATTCCTTATCCAGCGAGTGGTCCATCCATCAAGTCCATGTTTTTCCAGTTTGGTGACCAGGATGTCATGTGGGACAGAGTCAAATGCCTTACTCAGGTCCAGGTAGATGACATCAGCTGCCCTTCCCTTGTCCACTGTGGCTGTGACTTCATCATAAAAAGCCATTAAATTTGTCAGGCAAGATCTGCCCTTAACTCCTTTATAAGAGTCCCTACTCTTACCAAATACTTAGTACTGAAAACAGTTTAAGCAAGTGCAACCACACTGCCCCTGTCTCATCACCATTTGGTGCTAACTCCCTCTACAGAGGAAATAACCATTTCTTAGCAGCAGTCTGGAGAAGCTACCTTTGGGCTCAGCAGCAGGCTACAGACATTTTCTCTTCCAACCTGGTTGATTCTATGATATCTTGAGATTTGATGATAAAAAGTGCTGAGGCCAGCACTTACAGCCAGGACTCCAGGTACTCATTGCAGTAATATGTGATCCCATCAAAATACCCTACCAGAGGCCAGTGAAATGAAGATACACAAATCTGAAAGCAATAGCTTATTTTTGTTGGGTTTGCAACTGTTGTTTGGTTGGGGGTTTTTGTTGTTGGGTTTGTTTTGGGTTTTTTTTTTTGTGGGTTTTTTGTTGTTTTGGGGTTTTGTTTGTTTGTTTGTTTGCTTTTGTTTTGTTGTTTGTTTTTTGGGGGGTTTTTTGGGTTTTTTTTGGTGTGTGTTTCATTGCTTTTCCTTTTTTTGCTACCATTAGGAGGTGTAGGATGGATCTTTTAAATATGCTAGTGTAGAAATACATTGTGCTGGCTGACAGAGAAACACATTCACACACAGGGAATTCCTGAGCTGGCTGTTAGCTATAGAAATATTTTTCCAGAGACAGAATTATGTGATTCTTCTTGGAACAAAACGACCATGAAAATCAGCAAGAATTTTCCTCCATTGAGGATCTGTAAATCTCTACCATCTCTTATTATCCAACAGACTTTCCAAGTATCTGATGTGATTTTTAGTATTTTTTTTCTTTAACAAAACATATGACAGAACTGGAAAGCTTCATCAAGTTTCCTCAGCTTACTAATGAGTCATTCTTTGTTTTTACTTCTGTGCTTTGCCTGACAATTGAACATGGCAGAGACACAAATCTGGGAGGTTTGTGTTGTTCTGGACTTAAAACATTTTTTTTTTCCCTCTCCATACACACACACAGGTTAAAATAAGAAGGAAAGGGTGTCAGCTACATGACAACAATGAGGAATGGCTGGACAGAGGCTTTGAGTCTTTCAAGTGAGTGTGTTTACCATCCCACGATTGATGAATTACCAGGGATTTTAATTGTACAGCTCTGGCTGCTCTTGCCACATTTCCCAGACTAGAATCAGGAGCTATTTCATCTATCTGTAACTTTGTTTCTTTACCAAGTACCTGATCATGAGAAACAATAACTGTCAGCAGTGTAAGTTCCCGCAGGACTTTGAAGATTTACTCTGACTAACCACACATCTGTCCAATATCTCTCAGGCTCAGTCTCTACCTGTCCTGTTCTGAGATGTAATGTTGCTGTAGACTGTAGCTGTTCAGAGAAGTGGGAGCCTTCAGTTGATCAGTGTGTGATATCATTCCTATTCCTCCACAGTAGTTTGTAAAGTTTTAAAAGACCTTTCTAGGCTTTCTGGATGGAAACCACTACATCAATGCAAGATGCCATCATTATTTATTGTTTCAGTTTGACAGAAAGATGGAGGGTTTCATTTTGACTTTATATTTCCATCTCCTCTCCACTTTGCCTTTGTTTCATAACTTTCTGACATGCAGAATTTTCCTTTGTATTCCTTCCAAGCTGTTAAGGCAGCGATGCTGGAAATGCTTGCAGCCACAAACTGTTAAATTAGAGCAATGTTTAATTATTATTTATGCACTCATCACATAGGCAATCATACTGAGAGTCCCAAGCTTCAGTGGTTTCTGTCTGAGACTAGCTGGTTCAGGATATTCCAGAAAGGAGCAATCCATTTGGGACCAATTCTAAAAGGAAATAACAAATAGGGAAGTTTCTTTTACAGCCTTACATTTCTGCTTACCCTGGGCCCTAGAAATCCTATTTTATATTGTTTTGAAACATGCTTCTCTGCTATCTTTTGTAACAGCTCATTTTTTGCAACACACAGCTGTAGGGAAGGGGTAGATGGAAACCCAAACCAGCAGGAAGTTACCTGTTGTTCATCTGAATACCACAGAGTTTAGCCACAGATTGTATATATCTGAGAGGTCCACCTCATTAGTTTCTATTACCCTAATAATATTTTCCTTTATTTCATCCTATCCTATTTTGTGATGGGAAACCCTATTGGATAATTATGCCATGGAGCATTGTTTATTCTTGAATATTTAATTTTGTAAGTTCTAGCAATGTAAATGTTAGTTATTTCTACCATGAGCAAGCTACAACTTTGCTTACCAGAGGAAAAACCTGCTGTTGAGTATGGTTGTTCTGCTTGGGCCAGTTGGAGCAGAGTTTCAATTCACTGTCATTTTAAAGAACCTTTAGGAGAACAGTGGATGAAAGACTCAGCTCTCATCCCGATACCATCTTTATTTAATCTAAAATGCCTCTGAGAGAGAGAGGTTTCCTTTACTCCGCTCTTGTCAGACCCCATCTGGAGTCCTGTGTACAATTCTAGAGCCCTCAGCACAGCAAGGACATGGAACTGTTGGAGCAGGTCCAGAGGAGGCCACCAAGATGCTCAGCGGGCTGCAGCAGCTCTGCTATAGGGACAGGCTACAACAGTTGGGGCTCTTCAGTCTGGAGAAGAGGTTTCCAGGAGGCCTTAGAGTAGCCTTCCAGTATCTAAAGGTGGCATACAGGAAGGTTAGGGAGAGACTATTGACAAGGTCTTGCAATGACAGGACAAGGGGCAATGGGTTTAAAGTAGCAGACGGGAGATTTAAACTGGATATTAGGAGTAAGTTCTTTGCAGTGAGGGTGGTGAGGCACTGGCACAGGTTGCCCAGGGAGATTGTGAAGCACAGAATCAAAGATCACATTGGGTGATTCTTTGCTCCACAACCTCCCTGGAGGTGTTGAAGGCCAGGGTGGAGGAGGCCTTGAGCGACCTGTACTAGTGGGAGGTGTCCCTGCCTATGGCAGGGGGTTGGAACTAGATGATCCTTGAGGTCCCTTCCAACCTTACTATTCTATGAGTCTATGATTCTATCTCTAAGTTGTGCAAACACAACACTGCACATTGATGCAAGATCTGTTCTGAGCCACTTGAAAAAAAAAACTGCTGGTGAGTGGAAACCTGAGTATGTGAATCCAGCAGGTAAAATAGGACTGAAAATAATGGTAGGGTTGTATGGCTGTGTCTCAAATGGTGAAGGAAAAGACAACTGTTTCTGCAAGTGAGTAGAGAGGAGAAGAGCAGAGAATAATTTTGTGGATACCATACTTGTATTAATGCCACTAACACCTTTGAGAAAAAAAAAAAGAGATTAAAGAAGGGATGTGCTGTCTAATTTCCTATGGTGCTATGCAGTCTCCAACGTCCTGAAGTACTGATGTAGATTTGTTGTTCTTGCTGTTTTAATCATAATTGCTCCAATGTCAAATGAGATTGTGATGAGAAGTAGAGTTGTTAAGAAAGTTCAGTTTCTGGAACTTCTGTGAGATAGTGTCAAATAACACGTTTTTCTCCCCATGTTTTTCCCACTTTTGCAGCTGCCTCTTCAGTTCCTGCTTTCGAGACTGACTCAGAAAAAGAGACATTAAGTATTAAAATTAGCTGAAAAATAAAGGGTGGAGATGTGAAAAATGTCAAGGACTATGCATTCTTTTTTTTTTCTTTCTTTTTTTTTTTTTTTTTTTTTTTTTTAACAAGCTCTCAAACTTTTTCAACATTTCTTAATAACTTTATTACTAGTTGTTCTAGCTCCTTTTAGAACACATTTGGGAAGACAAAATGTCTTTTGGTGAGACACTGGAACAAGTTGCCCAGAGAGGTTGTGGCTGCTCCCTCCATGGAGATGTTCAAGGCCAGGTTGGAGGAGGCCTTGAGTGACCTGTACTAGTGAGAGGTGTCCCTGCCTATGGCAGGGGGTTGGAACTAGATGATCTTTGAGGTCCCTTCCAACCTTACCATTCTATGATTCTAAGTCCTGGATACTGCAGACAATAAGCCTGATGACTTGGGACACAGGCCAACTGAAATTTCATTCCAGATGTTCCAGATGCTTCTGCTAAGGTAGAACCTGACGTTTCATCAGTTTTTTATGTAGTAGCCTTTGAGAATATTAGAGAGCCTGAGATCACATAAATTGTGCACTAAAATTGCCTACCTTCTTCCTTCTTGGAATGCAAACCTAATGACGATTCATTGCTGTTATACTTGTAAATCACAGCCTATACTCATCCTTGCAGATCTAAGAGGGAGTAATTTCTAAGTCATAAGAGATTTCTTGTCTTCTAGGTCTACTCTATGATCTTCTCTTAATGTCAGAAGCAGCTTTTTCTGCCAGACAACTGTATTTCTGCTTGACTTTACCACGAGTTGCAGGAGCTCCAGAGCTCCTGCACAGAGCAGTGAAAACTGTAACTCTTGCTCACTTTTCAATACTTAAATGAAACATGAGTTTGGAGACCTAGCTGCAGGACAGAGGGACAGTGCCATGGAGGAAACTAGCTCTGAAGACCATTGTGGGAATTTCATTCATTTTCTGCCTGTGTTCATCTTTCTCCTTTAGCCCAGAGGGCCCAGGGCTAATAGATTCCCATGCACTTCAGCCCACTGCTTCAGGTTACATTAAATGAATCCAGACCTCAGATGAGCAGTCTCAAAGAGGAAAAAAAAGAAAATTAAAAAGTCAAACCCATGCTCTAATATGTCAATAAACCAGCAAAGACATAAAGTGGGAGGAGTGGGCTATCAGTCCAAGTATCTCAAGGATGAGAAGCGCAGTTCACCGAGCATTTCCATCCTCCAACTGCTCCCTCTGCTGCTTGCAAGGCAGTTAGAGGAGAGCTGGGAAAGCTGCGTGGTCTGTGTATGGCCGCCCAGGTGGGCTCTGCATCCCTCTTCCTCTCTCGGCTCTCAGCATTAGAGATTCCGACAGTTACTAGATAAAGTTAAAGACTCATGTAGTGATCCTCACACTAATTGGACTGTAATGTATAGCCTCGGTCAAGCAAATCTCTCCCAGCACTCCTCTCCACAGACGGCAATCAAGCCATTTACAGAAGATGCATCGGCTGCTGGGACCCAGGAGTAACCTTAAACTGCACTGGCCTTTTAGCAGAAAACACAATTAATTTTGATACTGAAGGGCAATTAGGACTGGGGTTAAAATAAAAAATCTTCCGAACAGAGAATGTCAAAGACTGAAAAGGAAACTATTTCCCTTGTACACAGCGTGTTGAGGGTCTGTAAGCACAGCAACTGTCAGCTCACGTTAATTCAGAGAGCTGTAAGGAACCCCCTCCCACTTCAACAGCAGAAATGTAAATGCAGATGGATAAGCATCACCCTCAAGTAGCACTAAGACTGATTGCTGTTCTCTCTAAGTCTTTGCTGCCAGAATGAGCACAGCTTCTTCTCCTTCTTCCTGGGGAAACCTGCTTTACGTCCCAGAATTTAGTGCAACAACTAAAGGCATATATTTTGTCCTGTTTCGGTTCCAAAAGAAAACAGTCTCCCAGCTGATGATCTGCAGATAACAGCTCAGAGCAAATCCTGTCAGCAACAAAATAAGCTTCTCTTTAGGAGGACAGAAGATGCCCACAATAATACATGAACCCACATGCCAAGTGTAAGGTCCTGCACCTGGGTAGGCACAATCCCAAGCACAACTCCAGGGTGGGTGGGGAATGGCTGAGAGTAGCCCTGAGGAAAACCACCTGGGGGTCTGGGGTGATGAAAAGTTCAACCTGAGGCTACAGTGTGAGTGCAGCTCAGACAGCAACTGCATGCTGGGATGCAGCAAGAGCAGTGTGGGCAGCAGGGCAAGGGAGGGGATTCTGCCCCTTTGATCTGCTCTCGTCAGACCCCACCTGGAGTCCTGTGTGCAGTTCTGGAGCCTCCAGCTCCAGGACATGGAAGTGTTGGAGCGGGTCCAGAGGAGGCCATGAAGATGCTCAGAGAGCTGCAGCAGCTCTGCTCTGAGGACAGGCTGAGAGAGTTGGGGCTCTGCAGCCTGGAGAAGAGAAGCACTGTCCTCCTCCCCATACTGTCAGTGACATCACTACGGCCTCTGTCAGCAGATGAGACAATTTCAGTTAAAATGCAAGGAAGGAGATGCCAGCTTTGGTCCTCTTCCTCCTTTGGTCCAGGACTGCTCACATCTGTGAGCTTTTGGGGCTCAGGAGAAGACCTTTTTTCCTCTGGATCTCCCGAAAGCTAACAGATGTCAAAGGCAAAGGGGTTCCCCATCATCACCTTGCTGGGGTTTATTGCATTTTTGTTCAATTCATATTGCTGTCAGTGGGTAACAGCCAGAGTTTGTTTATATGTGATTGAGCTTTCTAAGAGTTTGTCAAAGAACCCAAAACTTATGGCAGGTGTTTTTAATCATCTCAAACAAATTGCATTCTTTAATACCAAGGGAATATTTCCAGGTAGGCAGGCACAGAGTGGCTGGAAAGAAATGGAGGAGGGTGAGAAGCAGTCTTTATATAGCTAGAAAAAAATCAAGATGCTATTTAGAATCATAGAATCAGTCAGGGTTGGAAGGGACCACGAGGATCATCCAGTTCCAACTCCCCTGCCATGCCCAGGGACACCTCACACTAGATCAGGCTGACCACAGCCTCATCCAGCCTGGCCTTAAACACCTCCAGGGATGAGTCTTCCACCACTTCCCTGGGCAACCCATGCCAGGCTCTCAGCACTCTCATGCTGAAGAACTTTTTCCTAACATCCAATGTGAATCTCCCCACCTCCAGCTTTGCTCCATTCCCCCTAGTCCTGTTACTACCTGACATCCTAAAAAGTCCCTCCCCAGCTTTTTTGTAGGCCCCCTTCAGATACTGGAAGGCAATAATAACAATAACAACAACACAACAACAATCCCTTGATGCTGTTGAAAAGAGTCATTTTTTCTTTGTCTTTCCAGGTTCTCTTTTCCATTTACCTGATTCTTCAACCTGCAGTGAACTGGTTTTGCATCAAACTCAGGCATCCCACAAGTTACACTTGTGAAACTGCTAACTGACATTAGATTTACACAGTGCTTTTTGTAAAAGTAGCATCTTAGGGGAATCTCTCAGTGGCAAAAGTGGCACAAGAAACACTTAGCAGCCAATAATGCATCTGAGGAGTTCGCAGGGTTAAATCTTTGGTTTTCAGGGATTGGTTCAATCTGTGTTTTGTTAACCCCTTTAAGCTCCAGGACCACATTCCCACCACCTACATGGAAGGGTAAGGAGCCCAGACTAAACTCATTTGGGCCTTTTAAGTACAGCATGATTCATATTTGTGTGCAGCTTCTGTCATGGGTTGTGCACAGCCCACTGCCAGAATCCATGTCACCCTCTCAATCTTGAGCTGGAGGGGGTAGGTGGACAAGATAACTTAATAGCTCTTATTCATTCAGAATTGGTCTGGTTATGGGGTAGGTCACCTTGTTCAGTGAGAGAGGAAAAGCATTTAAATCTTCAGCCCAAACTCAAGCTCCAATGTAAGCAAGTTTCACAGGAGCTGAACTTAAATTTCTTTTCTTTAGATATGAAAGCTGCAACAGTAATGAAAAAAAAAAAAAACAAACAAAAAACCAATCTACTGTGTTCATATAACTACCATGGAACTGAAAACTATCACCAGGTGACATGGGTGATGGACAGGAGTGTGTCTGATCTCTGTGAAGCATGTGGCTGTATACTGGAAACAGACTTAACATAGGTTCCTATGTGCACACAGATGAGCACATCCCACCCAGTCCTGCAGAGCACTGCTGTGCCAACCCACATTATATCATTCAAACTGCTTGGTTGCTGAGTCAGCCCAGGTTTCAGTAAAGTCTGAAAACTGGCAAGGATAAGACCTTCCTGAGTATTTTATAGTTTCATCTTTTTCTAGAGAAATATGGAATTACAGAATCACAGAACTGTCAAGGTTGAAAGGGACCTCAAAGATCATCCAGTTCCAACCCACCTGCCATGGGTAGGGTCACCTCACACTAGATCAGAGCCACATCCAGCCTGGACTTAAAAAAATCCAGGGATAGAAATATGAGACTGGACAAAAAAGCAAATAAATACCTACATTTGAAAAACTGCTAGCATCAAACCTTGTGAAGGTATCAGCAGATTCTCTAACCAGCTGAATCTAGAATCAAAGAATTCTACGAGGCCCAGAATCACAGAATCATAGAATGGTCAGGGCTGGAAGGGACCTCAAGGATTATCTTCCTCCAATCCCCCTGCCAAGGGCAGGAACACTTCACACTAGATCAGGTTGTTCAAAGCCACATCCAGCATAGCCTCAAAAACCTCCAGGGATGAGGCTTCCACCACTTCCCTGGGCAACCCCTTCAAGGCTCTCACCACCCTCATGTTGAAGAACTTCTTCCTAATATCCAATCTGAATCTATCCACTTCTAATTTTGCTCCATTTCCCCCAGTCCTATAACTACCTGACAGCCTAAAAAGTCCCTCCCCAGCTTTCTTGTAGGCTCCTTAAGATACTGGAAGGCTACAATAAGGTCTCCTCAGAGCCTTCTCTTCCCCAGATTGAATAACCCCAACTCTGAGGTCCTGCCATGCTTTTGCCTTGCAGTTTTGCACTGTGAAGCGTGTGAGTATCTAAAATATTATTTAAATATTGCTGAACATCTAAAATATTACTTAAATATTGTGAGTTTTGTGATAGTTTTTTCTTTCACAACCCTTCTAATGTTGATACCCAGCGGTTCCAGATGCCTGTAGAGACATCAGCATGTTAGTTACATGCTGAAACGGACCAAAGAAAAAAAAGAAAAAACACTCCCAGATTTTTGAAGCTTAAACTGAACCAATTTAGCCTGAAATAAAATATAGTAATTAAAAATAATAATAAATAAATAAACTACCACGTGGCCATTTGTCACAGACAGACAAATCATCCTGTGTCTCTTTGCTGTGAAAGTTCAAAATTGTCATTTTTTTCCACAAACTTCATTAATAAACAATACTTCTGTCAGACTTTTCATCCAAAGAAGGGAAATCACCTAAACCCTCTATTTAATTAACCTCTACAACCCCCTTGTGAGCTTGACATTATTATATGCATTTCACAAATGGGCATATCAAAGTACAATGAGCTTAAGTGACTTCCTTACAAGTAAAACTACAGAGCAGGTCAATGGCACAGCTTGGAAAAGATCCCAAATCTCTTGGGCACTGGTCCCATGTCTTAAGTGCTACAAACCTTCCCTTCTTAAAATGGGTGAAAATTCAGATAATGAGTTTTTGTTGTTGTTGTTGCTGTTGAACCTCAACCACTTCACATCTGGGAGAAAACTCAGAAAAGCATCTAAAAAAACTGTTGTGCAATTTCATAGAATCATAGGATCTATGGTAAGGTTGGAAGAGACCTCAAGGATCATCTAGTTCCAACTCCCTGACATAGGCAGGGACACCTCCCACTAGTACAAGTCACTCAAGGCCTCATCCAACCTGGCCTTGAACACCTCCAGGGAGGTTGTGGAGCAGAGAATCACCCAACGTGATCTT
>VWZE01007073.1:42767-78277 GCA_013396675.1 Eubucco bourcierii | reverse complement strand
CCTGGAGCTGTGCTTGGGATTGTGCCTACCCAGGTGCAGAACCTTGCACTTGGCCTTGTCTCTTGAGCTTGTCTCTAAGAAGACCTGAGTGAAAAATTTCAACTCACTTTGAAGCGTATGACGCCAAAGACATCTATTGAAGCAGCTTTGGAGAGGAGGTGGGAAGATGTTTTTCTTCAGGGAAGTTAACTGCAAATAAAAATATCTAGTTTGATATACCCTGTCACATGGCACAACTCAGGATGAATTGGCCTACCTGCACTTCACCCTCTTAACTAGTTAAAGGCCCTGTGGCCACTTGTTTAACACCAGAAATATGCTTAGCACACTGCCATCTGTATATGCAGCGAGGTTTCACTGGAGTGCCTCATGCTGTCCAGATGTCTATCTATGTAAGCTCTGTTAGCTGTTACTGGAAGACCTCCAAGTTGTCACACTTCTCCTTTAACCCCCCTGTGATGTCATGAAATGCTGCTTCCCTCTGCTTTACAGAAGAAGCCTCTGCTCCTGAAAGAGGGCTGAGGAGTCTCGAGTACTGCTGGCCAAGTCCTGAAGCCTTTGTGCTATGTACCTATAGGGATGCAGTAGAAGGAGGAAAGGAAGACTTTGGAGACATGGCACGGGAAAAAGCAACGCTCAGAAATGTCTCCTATTTGCCTGTGAGCAAGCCCTATGGCCTGACCGGTCACAGGTCTGCAGAAGAGGCCAGGCTCTCCTCTAATTCCTCCTGTCATTTTGAGCTGGAAATAGCACAATATCCTTTGCTAACTACGTTGGCAGCTCCTTGTCTCCATCAGGAAGTTCAAAGGTAGACTGAAAGGAAGAGAAAAAAAGCCCCAACAAAACAGCTGGGATTGTCATACCTTGCTGGGTTGGGGTTTTTTTGTTTTGTTTTGGGGTTTTTTTGATTGGCTTTAAAACTTGCTTCATGTATGCTTGCAAATGCCAGTAAATGCCAGTAAAGGGTTAAAGTTCTCACTTGCACAGAAGTAACTATTAAAAGCAACGACAGTTTTGTTATTGGCACCGATGAAAACAGCTCTTCATCACCTATCTACCTCCGGATAATCTCACAGATCCTAAGAGAATATAGGTTACTTTTGACTGTTACATGTTTTGCTACGTTGTCCTTGGACCCCATCTGCATCCTCTACCTGAATTAAAATGAACTCTCCTTTCTTTATCCTCCCCCTGACTTCATTCCTGCTGACCCTCTATTCAGCTGATCTCATTTGAGTCTGAGTGTATTTTATTTCTTTTACGACTTTGCCTCCTGCAAGAAACTCCCAGGCTTCCCAACCTCATGCCACGTGTGACATTCTGTCCCCATCAAAAATCAGATCATTCCTTCAAAATAAGAACTGGCACCAGGTCAAAGTGCTGAAGATGAAAGGAAGGGTTAAGTTTACTTTCAATATTGGAGGAGGGTTCGGAAATAAATGTCGAGGTTAAAAAGTCCAGATGGTAATTCAACTGTATCCCGCTATAAACATGATTTGATTTATGGGAACCACTAATGGTATCTCAGTTTAGATCTGGATGGCTTTGCTTTCTCTCATCTGTAGCTTGAAATTCATCAGGGTTTGGTTTTGTTGTGGGGTTGGTTTTTTTTGGTGTGTGTGTGTGTGTGTGCGGGTTTTTTTCCCTTTCACTCCCACCATGAATCTTTCACTACAAAGAGACACTCCTATCAAGAATTTGGGAGTCCTTTAAACCCCAGCAATTGATAAACGTTAACAATCCTAAATCCATGCAAATTACTGTCTGATGCCTTTATTTATAATACCGAGCAGATGTGCTTATTCAAAGCAGTCTAAAAGAGCTTTGACAAGTTCAGCCTCACAGAACTGTATCTCCTATTGCTGTTTTCCCTCTCCTGTCCTTTGGGGATCAAACCGAATCAGTTTTCACTTTTTTTCTGACGTTGCGATTATTAGATTTCTCAGTTTTGTCAGAAAAATCCATCAGAAATGTTTATCTCATGGGGCAAATAGCTGTGGAACAGCATGTTTATCACTTTGAGGGCCATAATCTACAGGCAGCAATGGCCCCAATCCAGTTTGCTTTAAAACACAGAGGCTGAAAAAGAAAAATGCCCACGTCTGAAATGTGTGATGGAGATGTGCAGAACTGCATTAGCCCTGACACCCATTTCTTTATGTCTCTATGTTTTGGCTGTCAGTCATTACATATATGTTGCCTGAAGTCCTTATAGTTTACTACTTCCAGCCTCAAGGAAACAAAACTGCTGGCCTCAACTGTTAACACCTGCAGAAAGGTAGCTTTTCATGGTGGACTTTGCAGGAAGCTGTGCCCTCAATGTAGTTACCCTGAATTGCAGGCTCTCTTGGGAGGTAAAAGTCAGATTTAGGAATTGGCGAGAGGAGTGCTTTTGAAGCAGTCATCAAATTACCTCTGCAAGGCCACAATCATGTATGTCGTGCATCCAGTCAATGTTTAAGATACCTCAGCTGTAGATAAATGTTCATTTTTAAGTCATGTATCCAGACACCTCAGCTCTAGATAAATGTTCATTTTTAAGTCATGTATCCAGCTGATGTTTAAGACACCTCAGCTATAGATAAATGTTCATCTTTAAGGCTACTAGAACAAGAAGAATAAGTAAATCAATGTTTATAAGACTTTTTTTTCCCTTTGTGCATGCCATGGACAAATAACACAGAGTGCAGCACATGGTGAAAAACTAAGAGAGTCTTAGGAATACTCCAGCCTAATTTGTTGAGTTAATGCATAATGAAAGGGTAACCAGATATTTAGGATATGAGTTTTCCAGGGATTTATAGATGCATTGATTGGCTTTGAATTGCTTGTGTCTCCAAAGACCTTCAACAAGCTTCCACCAAACCATCAGCATTTCTCCTAAACTCCTCAGGCTGATGGGGAGTAAAGAAGAGCATATAAACCACATGGGACAGACAGCAACTAATTACCTCACTTTGTAATATAACAGATACCAAAGTGATGTGGTCACTACAAGGAATAATAGATAATAGAAGGATAAGATAGGGATAGGGATAAGAATAGGAAGAGGGATAGAGATAAGAATAGGAGTAGAAATAGGAATAGGGATAGGAAATAAGAATAGGAATAGGGATAGGAATAGGAATAAGAAAAGAGACATAAGAATAGGAATAAGAATAGGGATAGACATAGGGATAAGAATAGGAATGGGGAGAGAGATAGGGATAGGAATAGGAATAAGAATAGGGATAGGGATAGGAATAGGTATAGGAATAGGTATAGGGATAGGGATAAGAATAGGAATCAGAATAGGGATAGGGATAGGAATAGGGATAGGGATAAGAATAGGAATAGGAATAGGAATAGGAATAGGAATAGGAATAGGAATAGGAATAGGAATAGGAATAGGAATAGGAATAGAACAGGGACAGACATTTTGACCAAGTTGTTCTTATAGAAACCTTTCTTTAGCTGGGGTTTTCAGGTAATCTAAGCACGCTGCTTTTCAAGACCAGTAGTCACATTTGTATGGTGGTTCTCTGTAGAAGTCTGCTCTTGTCTCCAGCTGTGGCTCTGATTTGCTTTGTGGTATTGAGTAAATCATCCAGTTTCATTATAGAGTTGGTCTGCACACAACCTCCCACCAAAATAATAAAAGGTGAGAAGTCAAAATCAATTTCATTAAGGTGGTACAAGTCAATATTTGGATGCTCTATACTGAGAATGGAAGTGGCTCAAAGCCAGCACCTGAAGTCTAGTTTTTAAGCAGACAAAAGAAGAGTCATCAAAATAAGAAAATTGATTTTGGGAAGTTAAATCAATGTGTGCACCTGGTACAATTTACACACCTTGCTAAAATGCTGTAAGTTATATGCTTACAATCACTAAGTATTGCTATTATTACATGAATGTTGCAAAAATCACTGACTTTTGACTGAAGGTAAGTGCTGAAGTGTCTGGTCTGGGCAAAACTAACACAAGGGCCTTGTCTGCGCTCCAAAATGTCCTGGTGTCATTTATTTGGTGCACGGCTCCATGTAGCTCTGTGCAGCGTTCTTGGTTTAGGGTAGCTGAAAACTGTTCTTCATTGACATACAGTGAACAGGAATAAACCCACCTTAGGACATTCATTGTGCTTTTTCCACTGGTAGATCTAAAGTGGCCTCGAATTAACACTTTCATTTAAATCAGTACAACTCTGTGTGATCAGGAGTGGAGCCCATTCAGTTGTTTCCTTTACATGAACATTTCAGATCTCTTTGGCTGGAGTCTGAAAGATCTACAGGAGACACCAGGAGTAGTTCTGTCCATATCACCTATATTTTCCATGAGACGTGCAAAAGTATCTGCAGAAATAAATGGGAAGATGTTTTTCCCATATGTGCATGAACTCTGAACTCCAAGAGTTCAAGTGGGTTCAGTTGTTCTCCTCAAACTGTCATTCTAGTCCTAATTAGTACATGGTGCCGTGAGCAATTTAAATGGAATATATTAATAGAGGAGAATTCAGAGGAGGGAAAAAGATGCCCTCCCCCATACCTCTGCCTGTAAAAACTTAAATAAACAGGGGATTTCTTAAGGGTGCCTCACACCCTTCCCACCTCCCCCTTTCCCTTAACAATAAAGATTGAGGGTGGGAGATGGAGAAGGTCTGGATGCTGTCTGCTAGGGAGGGTTTCCCACAGGAGGAGATAGCTGTAGATTCCCGCTGCTGCTTCCAAGGAGTTGTGGGGGATGGGAGGATGCTGAAACTGAGCCATGATGGTTCAGGGAAGTGCTGTTTTATTTAAACCCTCAAATGGCTTGACATGCCCCTGGTACTTTCACTGCCTAATTATAAATGAAAGGGAAACGGCAAGAGAATCCCCTCCTGTTGACCATCTCCCACTTAACAAGGCAGCGCATGTCGCAGTCTCTACCTTTTTAGCTCTGTCCTTGCTTTTATCCTTCTGCAATTTAATCCTAACTCAATTATATTATTACAGCATGTCACTTTGAGTCACTTTCCCCCTTATTGGCATATGGCTCTTTTCAGATTCACTGCTAATTCTTTTCCAGTGGACTTGTTTAAAACATACTCATTTTCTGCTTAGGCTCTGTGTTATTCACGCATCACATTTCTGCAATGCCTGGCTAACTTCCTCGGGAGGAGAACGCGAGCCGAGGATCCTTCTCTCCCTGCATACATTTGCTGGAGTTTCCATACTGAATTGTCAAAACACAAACTCGATGGCAGGAAAGGTGAGCAGCGTGCCCCATCTGTCAGAAATGTGGAGAGGAGCCTGCCCTCCGCTGGGTCTATTCCAAAGCCCTGGGCTGAAGTGATGAGGAGAGCTGGTGAATACTGAAAACTCTTTTCTATCGATATCTCTTGATTTATTTTTTTCCTTTGTTTTTGGGTTGTTTGCTTTTTTTTTTTTTCCTTCTTCTTCCTTTTGCCTTTTAGTTTTCAAATGCATTCACTCAATTCCTTGTGCCTTTTTTGACTTTCCTCCTGGCGTCAGCCAGAGCAGAACCTCCTCCTAGCAATATGGTCCCACAGGTTCTTGTTTCTTGGGGAATATTGCAACTGCTCATCTGTTTGAGTAGTCTTCAAATTTGGATATGGGCTACTTGGTTGATAACTACTTAAGTGGATCACAGAAGTCACTACTGAGGGTATCTGTGTGTAAAAAAACCCAAAAACAACTAACCAATATTTCTGTGACACTTGACAGGCATGAAAAGAGGCCAGGTTTGAATATATATACATTTTGTCTTTCTCCTATCTAGTAAAAGAAGGAAATGATAACAGTTGAGGCCACCCCAATGCTGTCAAGTCCTGAACTTTGCTTTCCTGAAAACCAAAAAGCTCCTTTTAGGTTTTCCTGAATGTTGCTTTACACTTGAAAATGTACTATTCAGAGTACTTAGAAGACTCCAGTTTGCCATTTGTATGGACACCCTTATTATGGATTACTTTTTAATCGACTGAGTTTGTAGGTGGAATAAGCTAACTAAGGGAAAGTCTTACTGGTGAACATCCAAACAGATGAATCCAGAGAGGAATTTCCTCTTTTGTGGAAAAAAGGGAGAGGGAGAGGGAGAAAAAAAGGGAAAGGGGGAAAAGGGAAAAAGGGAGAGGGAGAGGAAAAGGGGAAAAGGGGGAAAGGGGGAAAGGGATGGGAAATGGACAGGGAAAGGGAAAGGGAAAGGGAGAGGGAGAGGGAGAGGGAGAGGGAGAGGGAGAGGGAGAGGGAGAGGGAGAGGGAGAGGGAGAGGGAGAGGGAGAGGGAGAGGGAGAGGGAGAGGGAGAGGGAGAGGGAGAGGGAGAGGGAAAGGGAAAGGGAAAGGGAGAGGGAGAGGGAGAGGGAGAGGGAGAGGGAAAGGGGAAAAGAAAAAGGAGCAAGAGGAGAAGGGAAAGGGAAAGGGAAGGGGAGAGGGAAAGGGAAAGGGAAAGGGAAAGGGAAAGGGAAAGGGAAAGGGAAAGGAAAAGGGGAAAAGAGAAAGGAGAAAGAGAAGGAGAAGGAAAAGGAAAAGGAGAAGGAGAAGCAAAAGGAGAAGGAGAAGGAGAAGCAAAAGGAGAAGGAAAAGGAACAGGAAAAAAAGGAAAAGTTTGACCTCCATTTTCCAAATCCTCACTTAACATACAGGCAGAGAAACAGAAGCAAACTAGCCAGGAGAGAAGTCTGCAAAACACCTTTACTGCAAAGATGAAGACAAAATTCGACATCGGTTTGCTCAGAGAGAGATACTCTCAGATAAGAAGAGCAAACTCTTCTGGCTCAAGGTGACCTACACTTTGCCCAACATCTTTCTTGAGCTCTGTAACTTACTGAAGGAAGAGGCTACATCCCTGATTTATCCACTTCTCTGTGTGTAGCTCTTGAATTCAAAGGTCAAGATCTGTTTTCACAGGCAAAATACATATCTCTGTGCTGACTTTTGCGGTCAGATAACTTGCACACTTCTGTGTTAAGATAAGGACCAGGTAGCCTGTTTACAAATTCAGGTTGTTGTAAGTTGATAGTGGAGTGCCTAGTACACATGATATGAAAAGAGGTATAGAAAATTACAAACAGGGTTGTGGCACTAACATCCTTACAAGCAAAGCAAGAATATCATTGGTGTTGATATTATTTCTCTTCTTTGAGTCAACTCAAGTATAATCAATATTGTGGACTTCAGTATCTGAAGGGGTCCCACAAGAAAGCTGGTGAGGAACTTTTTAGGAGCAGTTATAGGACTAGAGGGAATGGATCCAAGCTAGAGGAGAGTGGATTCAGATTAGACATTAGGAAGTTCTTTACCATGAGGGCAGTGAGAGACTGGTACAGGTTGCCCAGGGAGGTGATGGAAGCCTCATCCCTGGATGTTTTCAAGGCCAGGTTGAATGTGGTTGTGGGCAACCTGATCTAGTGGAAGGTGTCCAGTCCATGGCAGGGAGATTGGAACTAGATGATCCTTGAGGTCCCTTCCAACCCTGACAATTCTATGATTCTGGAAACAGTTTATGGGTTTAAACTGGCAGAGGGGAGATTTAAACTGGACATCAGGAGGAATTTCTTTACAGTGAGGGTGGTGAGGAACTGGCACAGGTTGCCCAGGGAGGTTGTGGCTGCTCCCTCCCTGGAGGTGTTCAAGGCCAGGTTGGAGGAGGCCTTGAGTGCCCTGTACTAGTGGGAGGTGTCCCTGCCTATGGCAGGAGGTTGGAACTGGATGATCCTTGAGGTCCCTTCCAACCCTGGCAGTTCTATGACTATGATTATGGAAACTCTTTCCATGAATGACTACTTTACATGTCAAGACTTTATAAAGATCACATGAAAAGATGCTCTCTGACATCAGATTCTTCAGCCTCAGACAGTGAAACACAAAGTGTATGAGGACATGATTGTTCTCTTTATCCTTTAAGTTTTCCCTTCCTTCTGTTAATACACCTTTAACTCGGTAACTACATTACTTAGCACTCTAACAACTCTGTGGTTACAGTTAAGATAACATACTATCATTTTATCATGACATCAGGTCCACTTTTAGCTGTTCTGAGTGTCCTCTGCTTTCAGACCTCACCCAGGATAAGAAACAGCTCATTTCCCATCCCCTTTCAGGCCACTAGGTCAGGCTGGCCCTACCATGATATCAATTTCCTTAAATCCCTCAGTCAACTTGTCTGTCAGAGACAAAATTTAGAGTCTATTTATTCTACCTCCTCCAGCTGAGCTTCATGTAGAATAACTTTCCCTCCACAGTAGATTGCAGGCCATGCACCATAAAACTTCTTTAGAAGTTATATTTACTGATTAATTACTAGAAGCACAAGGTGAAAGCAAAGATCTTCTTACACTTGGGAAGGAAGGTAGAAGTGTAAATATAGGACAACTCTTTCATGGTAGATTTTGGGTTGGGTTTTTTTTTGGGGGGTGGGGTTGTTGTTGTTCTGCTTTGTTTTTAATAGAGGTGAAAAGAATTTCTTGGTTTCCCACACCAGATTATCTCTTATATTATTCAACACATTTGGTGAAAAACCTTCTTTGAGTCAGATAGTTCTTAATGACTGCTGAGCAAACAAATAGGTAAAAACAACAGCCCTGGAAAGCAATTTATGGAAAGAAAGCACAAAGAGGAGGTGAAACCTAAAAAAGGTTACATATGAACTGAGTTTTGAAGAAACATATGCTCTCATGCAGCAGATTTTCCAACCTCATAGGAAATATGGTGCTGAAATGAGAATAGGTTGATGAAAGGATGGATTTGTTTTCTATGCAATTTCCTGTACATTTGCATGAGTATTTCCCCCCTTCCTTATGCAAAAGTCTTTGGCTTAATGCTTGTAGAGGTACAGGATCCAGAACACCTACTTTCCCTTCCCCAGTTTGGAAGGGATTCACATTTATTCTGATTATTTTTTTTTCTCTTCCTGTGCCTCTGATGTTTGTGATAGGTACAATAATGGCCATCCTCGTCTTAACAAGCTGTGTGCTAAAATCCTTGAATTAATTCTAAGGTTGGTTATTATTTTGCAAGATGGGTAGTCCACAAAATGCCACTTTGCTATTTCTAGTGACTGGCATTTGTTTAGCAACACAGAGCACAATTTGGAGGAGGCTTTCCAATTCCTACTGGATGGGATCAATTTGACAGAAGCATCAGTATCAGGAGATCCTCTGCTAGGAAAAGAACTATTGCTCTCCACTGTCTTTGCCATTTACAGGAAGGATTGGTGCCAGCAATTTGACTTTCATCAGCAATAAAATAGAGAAGGGGGGGAAAAAAAAAAAAAAGTCACAAATGATTCTATAATGTCCTTGAAATTAAATTAAAAATAGCCATCACTGCCAAAACTCAGAAAAGGACTCACAGGTTTTTTACAGTGCCTACTACAATGTGGATTTATGATTGCAGGAATACTGCTTACTGTATAACAAGTGTAGTATTAAGTGCCATATTGGACTACCATATGGCTACTAACCTCAGAGGTTGGTAGCAACTATCAGTGTAGAAATTAGTGTGCAGAATGAGCCTGAGGATAAAACCAGTTATCACTCAAGCATGCTATATAATTGGCTGTAGCAAGAAACTAAAAAATGTCTCGGAAACCAGATGGATTTGAAATGTTCCATTATTCATAAACACTTTTTTTTTTTTCCTTTCTCTTTTTTTTTTTCTCCCCCTCTTCAGCAATACTTGTTCCTTTCCCAAATATTCTGTTGTTAAAAAGAATAATTACCATGTAGAAGCAAAAAAAAAAAAAAAAAAAAAAAAAAGTGTGGAGGATAAAACTTCTTGCTTCTGGGGGAGGTGGGTGGTCTTTGTTGGTGTTTTGGCCTGGGTAGCCCCACTGTGCCCACAGGGCCTGGGTTAGGGGCAGACAGTTTGTGCCAATTTCTGTAGGGATTTTTGCTGCTCTCTTTCTGTGGAAAGTAACAATGGTGAGAGGTTGAGGACAGTGGTGGAAACTCATCCTTTACACAGTGTTTCCCTCCTTTTTGATCGCTCAGACGACAGCTGCTGGTAAGCTCCCTGAGAGGAGCTGCCTCCCTGGAGGACACCACATTCCCTACACTCACAAGCTCCCTTCCTTTCCCTCATTTTTATCCCATCCATTCCCACTCCATGCCTTTTCCCACTCTTGTACCCCTAGGTGAAGCAGCAAAAAAACCAAAAAAGTGTGAGTTCTGGAGCCCCCAGCACAGGAAGGATATGGAGTGGGTCCAGAGGAGGCCATGAAGATGCTCAGAGGGCTGCAGCAGCTCTGCTATGAGGACAAGCTGAGAGAGTTGGGGCTCTGCAGCCTGCAGAACAGAAGGCTTCCAGGAGGCCTTAGAGTAGCCTTCCAGTATCTGAAGGGGGCTACAGGAAGGCTGGGGAGGAACTATTGACAAGGTCTTGCAATGACAAGACAAGGGGCAATGGGTTTGAAGTGGCAGAGGGGAGATTGAAACTGGATGTTAAGAAGGAAGTTGTTTGCAATGAGGGTGGTGAGACACTGGTACAGGTTGCCCAAGGAGGTTGTGGTTGCTCCCTCCCTGGAGGTGTTCAAGGCCAGGTTGGAGGAGGCCTTGAGTGACCTGTACTAGTGGGAGGTGTCCCTGCCTATGGCAGGGGTTTGGAACTAGATGGTCCTTGAGGTCCCTTCCAACCTTACCATTCTGTGATTCTATAACAATAAATATTCCTTTTTTATACACAAGAAAGTGCAGTCACCTTTGCATGTAACATCAAGTGGGAGCAGAAAGCAGAACTTGAATATGCAGGAGAGGGACAATGTAAAATCCACCTAAGCTCAGCTCAGTCTCTTATGCAGGGTGAACTCCTCCCTCTCCTGCTCCACAGCCTCCTGCAAATGGCTTTTCTCCATCAGAAGAAAGAAGAACACAGTCTGGTTTTTATTGCTATTAAACACACAATGCATCAGAGACCTCCTGGTCCCACCCCCCAGGTAGTTTTCCCTTGTTGGTTTGTTTTATTTAGTTCTAGCAATCCAGCAATGCTTGGAAGGCCAATTCCAGCTGAAGAAGTAAGCCAACAAATAGTTTCATTTAACAAAGCAGGCTCAGTGTGGTAGAAAAAAAAAAAAAATCTCTTGGTTTGGCCTTTCTCTGAGCTGTATGCAAAGATTAAAGACCAAAAATGGGGATACTTTTAGGTTTTGATTTATGGCACATATAGGTTTGTGGTGAGGAAGAAAATAAAGATTGTGGAGGGATTTCAAATTCATTTCCATTGGGTCCTCAATGAAACCATAAGGTTGAATTTTTTCCATGTTTAGGTTTTGGGGATAAGTTTTCTTATTGTTTGTATGGAAAAATACACTCTGGTTGTAATGAAAACTATTGAGGAAATGAAAGTATTTCATAACCTTTTCAGATGTGACAACTGCCCACTCCAAGATACGACACAAAGCATAGAAGTTTCAGAATCAACCACTCATTCAAAGAAAACCCCTTACTTCCAAATGTTCTGAAAGAACATTAAAAGAGGATATTACAGCACTTCTTACACGAATCAGAACTTCAGGAAAACAATCTCCTCTTCCAAAATCTTTCCATCCCAATAAAACTGCAAATAGTCATAGATCTTTCTCCATCTCTTCAGGAGAGGAGGGAAACCCTCCCTATCCAGTGGTTTGGTTTAACTGGTTCATGAAGCATTGGCACAACCACTGCAGTAAAATGTAATTACAAAGGGTTGACTCAGTTTACTCAGTGAACCAACTGCAGGTTGTATTCTCCCAACAATACTGAAATGCATTTTGAGTTGATAATGTTCATATCATATTTATATTTAAAAAAAAAAAAAATTAACCTGATGAATTTGTGGCTAAAATAGAGCATCCACAAGGGTTGAGCGCATTTGGGAAGGGAGGAAACCCGATCCAGAAGGATGATCACACAATATCAGGGGCTGGAAGGGACCTTGAAAGATCAGCTAGTCCAACCCCCCAGTGATGATTGTAGGCATGAGAACTGAGACATTTCCTTCTTGTACATCTCACTTTCAGATACATGCATTGACCAAGCCCAGTGAATGGGTGAAATTTTTTATTTCTGGAGGTGAAATACCTCCATCAGAGGCAAAACTATGCTCAGAATCAAAGTGTGTATGCTCCCTTTGGCTCTAGACCATTTTGATTCCCTAGTAAATAACTTATTTTCTTTCCTTCCCTAAACAATAGTTTGGTCTAACTCACCTGAAATGAACATTATCTTCCACACTCACTCATTGTCAATAGCTCATTTTACTTCTAAAGCAATGATTATTCATGATAAGATGCAGGATAAAATGTTTAGAGATTGATGTCATAATACAGAAAACAAATAAATATAATGAGGATTTGGAAGATGAATAAATGGATGATAAACAGTAAGTTTATTCCAGCATGGAGGTGAGAGGGTGACTGGGCCAGTATTACTTGGGAGGTGTCCCTGCCTATGGCAGGGGGTTGGAACTAGATGATCCTTGAGGTCCCTTCCAACCTTACCATTCTATGATTCTGTGATTTTATGACTTTTGCCAGATCTATGGAATGTCATGGGGCTGTGGAATTTTACTGTGTATGTATCCATGTAGCTGTCTGTTCTTCTCACATCTATGTAGCCCAATAATGTATAATAAACAATGGAGAAACACTGCACAGTGTTAGACACTGCACAACCAAATGGTCTGTGTTTGTTGGGACAGAATCCCAGGCCAGCCATGGTCTGCAAGCCATCAGCAGTTCTGAGTCTACCAGGACAGGTGACTGGAGTTGGCTGCAAGTGTATTGCAGGTGATGGAAATCACACTCAGTGTAAAGGTGGAAGCTTGCTGAAGAGAAAAGAATCTCCCATTTTAACTTCCTTCTTGGGCCCATCTTCACCCTACTCTGCTTTCTCCTGCACTCAAGAACTGCATTCCTGGTTAGTGTGCCTGCTGTGTCTTTGCTGGGCTGAATATAAATGCGTATACTTTGTACTGACATTGGTATCAGTTTGGCTGTTTCATTAAACCTCTTTTCATTTCAACCTGTGGGGTTTCTTTTCCTGGTCCCCCTTCTTTGCTGGGAAGGTGTCATGAAGTGATAGAACAGCTGCTGTAGCTCAACCCTAGATACATGCTAAATGTGGACACTAAAGCAATATCTATCCATCTATTAAATCTGTAGATAGTATTTTAGGCTGAAGTTATGGTGTTGCACATACAGGACATTTATTTTATGCATTGCCAGCAATACCACTGTAGTGTAAAACACTTATTTTATGGTATACTGGGTTTGGTGGAAAGCTGCATGAATCTACTAATTCTGGGTCAGCAAGAGAGTTTAAAAGCTTGCATGATCAGCCTGTGTCTGACCTGAAATATGCTTTTATCAAGACAAGCTATCTAGAAAATGTAAAAGAGAAAGAAACGTGACAAGGAAGCATCAAAAATTGTTGGGCAAAAAGGCTGGACTGGAATGAAACTCTTCTCACACACTTCTAGTTTCAGACATTTTACACAATGGTTTTCAAGCATAAAGGTGCCTCTGTCCCTGCTATGGAAGAAACTGTCTTGCTTTCAAAGGTACCACCAGGAAAAGCAAGTTCATATTAGACTATTTCCTGTTACATTTCTCTTTTTTTTAGATTATTTTGCTTCCTGACACCACCGTGGAAGACTGTTGGCAGGAGTTTCCAAGAGAAGTGGCAGGAGCTGAGGAATAGCATTGAGGGCAGCAGACCTCAGTCAGTCCATTGATTATCAAATATTAATTACCTGATGTGTGAAAAAGCATGGTGTGATAACTGACTATCGAAACAGGTTACTTCTGTATGCTGGGAGATTTAATCTCTTAGCGGTTTTGGAGTTTCTCACACACACATTAGATTAAGCAGACTAACTCAACTGGCTGGAAGTTAAGGAATGAAGCTTCTTATTTACAGCTTAGCACAGTTTACAAGTAGATATACACAATAGATTACAGGTATTTACAACTATATACAGTAATTATAGAATCATAGAATCAACCAGGTTGGAGGAGACTCCCAGACTCAATCAGTCCAACCTATCACCCAGCCATAGCCATTCAACCAGACCATGGCACTAAGTGTCCCATCCAGGCTTTTCTTCAACATCTCCAGGGCTGGCAACTCCACCACCTCCCTGGGCAGCCCATTCCAATGCCAATCACTCTCTCTGTCAACAACTTCCTCCTAACATCCAGCCTAGATCTCCCCTAGTACAACTTGAGGCTGTGTCCCCTTGTTCTGTCTATGGTCACCTGGGAGAAGAGACCATAATATACAAGTTAAAAGTAATATAGAAAAACAAAGCCAGAGTGACCAGGAGGGGCTCCCAACAACCCTTCCACCTTCTTTCCACCCCCTTCCTTATCTCAGAAATCTCCCTTATGTGTAAGGTGAGCAGGAAAGGTCATCAGGAGGGGTTAGAAGCAGAAGGATTAGTTGGGAATATGCAGGTTCAGGCAGAAGAGTTAATACAGCGACAGCCAGGCAGAAACTGACTGATCTTTGTTTGTGTCCTTGTTTTTGTATGTCCCAGCAGAACAAATGGGTAACACAGACATCACCTTATTTTCTTTTCACACCCAATAATCTAATTTCTCTCATTGAAATATTCCAGTTAGCCTCAAACCAGCACAGAGCTGGTCAAGCCTGATGATATTTCAAGAATGAGAGTGAAGAAAGAGGAAAGTATCAGTAGGCAGGAAGCTTCATCTCTGGCTGTGATGTAGAGTGCCAATAATTGTAACAAATGTCTGAATCTGGCATCTCAAACCACGAATGTGTTCAAGAGAGAACGAGTCAAGCCAACCCCTGCGGTGCGTGAAGGTGAAGGCGATGCCTAGGAGGTGAAAGCGAACAGATGGGAGTGAGAGTGCTTAGAGTTTAAGCAATAGCTCTATTGTTTGCTTATCTACTTCCCTCTTGCCTGGATCTCCCGGAGCCCTTGCTCACATGGTGACACCGGGTGGCCTGCCACATGAAATACCATGGCTGCTGGCAGAGCTGACCTACTCTCCCACGGGTGTGTGATGTGGGGCAAGTGCACACAGAAGTCTCTGCTGGAAGGTGAGCAGCTCTCCAAGTCTACCCAGAGCACAACCAAGTGCACAGAGCATGTTCTAGCCGCTCTTTCCAACCCTCTATGTCTCTGTAGAGTGAGCAGGTTAAAAAGGTCAACTTGGTATTTTGTGAGTGCATAAATACATTGATAAGAATTCTTTCCTGATATTTTGTGACTGGGTCAATGTGTTGATAATAATTTCTTACCAAAATAAAGTCTGGTGGTGGTATGTTTTGTTAACTCTCAACAATCACTGTGGAGATGTGGGATAAAACAGTTCATCATTTAGAAAGTAGGCCAAGTACAGGTTGCCCAGGGAGGTTGTGGATTCTCCCTCTCTGGAGGTGTTCAAGGCCAGGTTGGATGAGCTAGAGGAGAGTAGATTCAGATTAGACATTAGGAAGTTGGGAGGTGTCCCTGCCTATGGCAGGGGGTTGGAACTAGATGATCCTTGAGGTCCCTTCCAACCTTACCATTCTATGATTCTATGATTCTATGATTCTAAGTTCTTTACCATGAGGGCAGTGAGAGATTGGCACAGGTTGCCCAGGGAGGTGGTGGGAGACTCATTTCTGGATGTTTTTAAGGCCAGGCTGGATGTGGCTCTGGGCAACATAATCTAGTGCAAGGTGTCCAGCCCATGGCAGAGGGGTTGGAACTAGATGATCCTTGAGGTCCCTTCCAACATTGACAGTTCTATGATTCTGTGATTCCCTGACAGTTCTATGATTTTATGATTCTATGATTCTGGAAACAGTTTAATGGTTTAAACTGGCAGAGGAGATATTTAAACTGGATGTTAGGAGGTTCTTTCCAGTGAGGTTGGTGAGGCATTGGAACAGGTTGCCCAGGGAGGTTGTGGTTGCTCCCTCCCTGGAGGTGTTCAAGGCCAGGTTGGAGGAGGCCTTGAGTGACCTGTGCTAGTGGGAGGTGTCCCTGCCTATGGCAGGGGGTTGGAACTAGATGATCCTTGAGGTCTCTTCCAACTTTACCATTCTATGATTCTATGAAAGTAAAGCATCAAAACTGAAATATTAAAATGTTTGGTGAAAGACCTCACAAATATATATGTAAAATATGTTAAAAATGGTCTTGAATTCTTCATCTCAGGGAAGGGACAAGTCCATTTGCCATAAGCAGGTGAAAGAATAGTAGTATTCCATCAAAGGTCCCAAGGTACATCTCAGACATCTCCTGCCTCATGGCATGATAATTTTCAGGTGTACACAAGTCCTGATGACTATTTGTTCAACCAGCATTTGAAAACCTGATGTCTGATCAAATCTCTTAGACTGGTCCATATGCACAAACATTATCCCCTTCTCCCCTCACCCTGGAGTTCACAATCTGTCATGGTAGAAGTTTTCTTATACCTTTGGACACATGGCCAAACTGTCCTTTCGATACATTATTCATCAGTTTGCTATGAAAAAAAAAAGAAGAAGAAATAAAGGTGGATTTATGGTATAAAGGGAAGGGGAAAAAAGAAAAAGAAGAAGAAGGAAAAAAAAAAGGAAAAAGAAAGAAAGGAGGGGGGGAGCAAAGAAAATAATGGCATTCAAAAAAAAAAAAAAAAAAAAAAAAAAAAAAGGACAACCCTGTCAAAACATGACAGCTGATCCACTGCCTGGTTTATGCTATTCATAGAAAATGCCAAATTCTGCAAATAGTAACCACATGTACATCGGCTTCGCAGACTCAATGTTCTGCTGCAAAATGAGACGTTCTGTATTTTAGTGTGTCATCAAAGGCAGCGAAAATATCACTCCAGCCTCCTAGGCTTAACCCTCTGGTCTCTTGACTGTTAAAAGTTTAATTCGATGGCGGTGGGAGAGAACAGCAACACATCCAGCTTTGTGAGTGGTGTTAACGGAGCTGCCTAATGTATGCCAGTTGCACATAAAGTCAATTAACAAATCTGTTACCGCGCCATTTTTATTCATAGCCATGAGACCATTAAAGCGACAAGACTGCATCTGACGTTTATGATCTTGTTCGTGTTGCCAGAGGAAGCGGGAGGGGGTGTGGGGGGAGTGGAGAGGGGTGGAAGCAACTTTGTGGCTCTGTAGCATGAGAGAAATAGCACTGTTCAGAGGCATAAGCTCTGAGGCATAGATGTTCTTGAGCATCTGAAGTCTCTTTTTTTTTTTTTTGCATCTCTGTTGCATCTAAAGCCTCCTTTTTTGTATCTCTGTTGCATCTAAAGCCTCCTTTTTTTGTATCTCTGTTGCATCTAAAGCCTCCTTTTTTTGTATCTCTGTTGCATCTAAAGCCTCATTTTTTTGTATCTCTGTTGCATCTAAAGTCTCTTTTTTTGTATCTCTATTGCATCTAAAGCCTCCTTTTTTTGCATCTCTGTTGCATCTAAAGCCTCCTTTTTTTGCATCTCTGTTGCATCCAAAGTCTCTTTTTTTTTTTTTTTGCATCTTTGTTTCATCTAAAGCCTCTTTGGTTTTTGCATCTCTGTTGCATCTAAAGCCTCTTTTTTTGCATCTCTGTTGCATCTAAAGTCTCATTTTTTGCATCTCTCTTCCCCCTAGTCCTTTTCCCCTGTCCCTCCTCCCTTAACCTCCTTGCTTGTGCCTTTCAGCTTTCATTTCAAATGCAGAAAGATTTTTTTTCTTTTAGTTCAAAATTGTAATGTAATTGTCTTTTGTTTGTTTGTTTGTTTGTTTGTTGTTGGTGTTTGGTTGGTTGGTTGTTTTTTTTGGTGGCTGCTTGATACTCCTTCTCACAAACATTTAAAAGAGTACTTATGCTGAATGGAATATGGGATGGGAACAGCTCCTGGTGTTTTTGTGTGTGATGAGGATGGTTTTGTGAGCTGAGGATGAGTTTGTGCTCGCTGGGTCCTTGTCCAGGAATGCTTCCAAGATCTTCTGAGTGACCACTAGCTCTGAATACAGTCCCCTGTTTAAGCTTCTCTTCCTCAGCAAACAGCCTTTGCAACAGTAAATCACTTTCAGCCTGGAGAAGCCAAAGCTTGAGAGCAACATCATTTCTTCCTTGGATTTTCCAATCTTTCCCACCCTCTTTAACCTGTGTGCTCTTCTATTATTTCTGAATGCCAGGAGTGTGATCATGTGTAAGAGAAATTGCCAGTGCAGCACTCGGACATGTCAGGGTACCCACTTAGCTGAACTGCTAACACCTTGAATATGATCTATATTCCCTGCTAACAAAGGAACTTCTGTGTATGTCTCCTGAGTTTCATTTTGATCCTTTTCCCAATGGTAGTAAAGAAAAGAAGATTTAGATACTTGAGGGACAAATTATCTCACAGAAAATACTTAATTCAGGAAGTGTCCTTCCTTTAAACTCAGCCTTTATTGGTAAGAATACAACTGATGGGAATGAGGAAGTTAATGACTGTGTTAGTGGTAGGTAAATGGTTAAATAAGGAGGCCACAGGTTTTATGGTTGAATGAACTGACTTTTGATACAGAACTGATAAACTCTGAAATTATTTCTGGTGTGCAGACAGGAAGGTTGGAGGCCAGCTGTCTTGAGAATCTCAGATCACAATATTTGTCTACTGCACAGTGCCAAAATTCAGTGGTTGATATCCTGGCTCCATTAAAGTTGCTGGGTAAAACTCCAGCAGATGTTTTACCATTGACTTTAGCTGGATCTCTTTGACCAAACAGTGGTGGGAGACATCCCTGTGAATGTTTCACAGCTCTAGACCTCCAGAGGAATTTCTCTCTTGGGGATGCATGTTTGGGGAGAAGCAGGAAAGAGTGTTATCAGGGAGGAATATTGTATTTTGATTGCTCTAAAATGACAAAGAATAGAAAAATTGCGAGGAAAAGTCAGTTCCATGCTCAGCTAAGGTAAGAGAGCTGGGATGGCCAAGATGGCAAATGTTCAGACATTATATGGAACAATTTTCATGTCTGCCAGCAAAGTCTTCCAGTCAGATCAGAGCTGTGTTTGGGTTTACCCCCACTTTTATTTTGCTGAGAGCAACGCAATCTGAAATCATCGACAAGATCACAGACAAAGCAGCAGTAGCAGCAGCAGGAGAATTTACAGCAGCTTATTAGTTTTTTTAGGTATCTATATTACAATATATGGGAAGATGCATGTGCAAAAGACAGAAAACCTGCAACTTTTCTCACCCACAGAGCTTTCACTTGACCCTTTTGAATCTTTGCATCAAGTACGCTCCCATTTAACAAAAGCTGAGCAAAGAAACAGATAAAGTATTCACACATGTGCTCATGCATGAGTTTTGTTCCCTGGAGAAAGAAAAAAAAAAAAAGAAAAAAAAGAAAAGAAAAAAAAGCCACAAACAAAACAACAAAAAACCCCAAAACAAAAAGAGAAAAAAAAAAAAAAAAAAGGTCAAAATATCAGCACAGTCTCACTACTCCACTTCTTGTTCTGGAGTGCTTAGTCCAAAGAAGATACACTGAAGCCACTGATACAGCTGAAACTGGATGAAGTATTATTTTACTTTGTGAGGGTGGTAAAGTGGATCCTAAGTGTCAGATTTAATGTTTCTTTTGTTGATGGAAGACCTTCCACTTATGCTGTGTGTCAAGATCTTTTCCTAAAGGATAAACCTACAGTGTCAACAGGAAAACCTAGCTTCCAGGTCTCCACTCCTACCAGCTAGCTACTGGCCTGTTTTTCTCACATAAATAGGGATGAGGTTGACCTTACTCATAAGGATTTAGAAACTTAAACCAAATTCTTGTGTTGTGGGTACTTAAATCCCTCTGAGAACCTAGACTTTAACATCTATCAAGACTTCTATGAATCATAGAATGGTAAGGTTGGAAGGGCCCTCAAAGATTATCTAGTTCCAACCCCCTGCCATAGGCAGGGACACCTCCCACTAGTACAGGTCACTCAAAGTCTCATCCAATCTGGCCTTGAACACCTCCAGGGAGGAGCAGTCACAACCTCCCTGGGCAACCTGTGCCAGTGTCTCACCTCCCTCACTGTAAACAACTTCTTTCTAACATCCAGTTTCAATCTCCCCTCTGCCACTTCAAACCCATTGCCCCTTGTCCTGTCATTGCAAGACCTTGTCAATAGACCCTCTCCAGCCTTCCTGGGTGCCCCTTCAGATCCTGGAAGGCTACTCTAAGGTGTCCTGGAAGTCTTCTCTTCTCCAGGCTGCAGACCCCCAACTCTCTCAGCCTGTCCTCATGGCAGCCCTCTGAGCATCATGAATGCCCTATGGAAAATGATAACAAAATTGCAGTGAAAGCTGAGAGAAGCAAGAAAGGAACCGCAATTAATCTTGTTTTAACAGTGTCACTATGAGGATTGGAAATACTTGTAGAGAACATTCTAAGAGTCGTCTTCCCTTCTTGTAAGAGCCACTCAGCCCTCTGCTCAACTTGCTGCAGTGTCACAGCGTGGGGAAATGGGCGCTCTGAAAATCAGCCTCCAGCATCTGAGTGTGAATAAATCATAGCCCAGCAAGAGAGGGGAGCCTATGCCAACATTCCTGCACAGAGAAACGGGCAGCAGGCGAGATCCTGCAGCTGGTGTACGCCGAGTACGGAACACCAAGGCCTTGAACTTTTTCCCCCTCCCGAGTCTCTTCCTGCGCTCTCCCTCCCTTTTTGCCATCTTTCCCTTGAGCGCTCTGGGAGAGGAAGCAAAATTTATACCGCTGTGCCCTTAAAATGCTGACTTCCCATGTTTACAGGGATTGTTTACACAGAAAATTAATCAGTTACGGTTTTAAATTTTAATTAAAGAATGCTTTCCACTGTTATTGCAAAACAGACAAAAGCCCATAAAATGTATATTTGACTGCCGCGCTCTGTTGTCTTTGGATCGGCAAGCAGGCTTGAGATCAACCATGCGTGGTATTTTTTGAACTCTTGTGTTGTTTTTTTTTTTTCCTCCTCTTCCTAAACACAACACTCTTCACACAAGTGCCACAATTTTTTTATTTCTTTCTTCTTCTTTATTTATTTTTTTTTCCCCCCTAAATACCCTTCAAAATAAAAGCCGGGCTGCACAACAATATGGAATACTCCTTCGTGCCTTGCTTTTTAAGATCAAAGCTGAAATCCTTATTCTTGAGCTGACCGTGGGATATTTTAGCCAGTAAAAAAAAAACCAAAACAACCTACAAACAGAATCACAGCTTCCAGACTTAAGGCTTTAGACTTGCTTCAAAGTCAATAACAAAACTCCCACAAACTTTGATTCGAGTGTTTCTTACGTGTTGTTTGTTCCCACAGTTGCAGCTCCTGGTTTGAAAATAAAGTCTAGCTGCTTTTTTCACCAGGTCTCATGGCCATTAGCAGGGATTCAAGATTGTTTCAGGGTTGGTCATTCAATTTCTCTTTCCTAAAGTATTTATCCATGGTGTATAGATGTCTACCAAAGGCCTGTGGAAGAGCGTGACTCTAAGAAACTGAATTTAGCCCAAACATTCTACAGTCATGATGAAAAGCTATGATTAGGTCTGTATGCCTGTGACCTCTTAGCAGTACAGAATCATAGAATCAGTCAGTGTTGCAAGGGACCACAAGGATCATCCAGTTCCAGTCCCCCTGCCATGGGCAGGGACACCCTACCCTAGATCAGGCTGGCCACAGCCTCATCCAGCCTGGCCTTAAACACCTCCAGGGATGAGGCCTCAACCACCTCCCTGGGCAACCCCTTCCAGGCTCTCACCACTCTCATGCTGAAGAACTTCCTCCTCATGTCCAGTCTGAATCTCCCCACCACCAGCTTTGCTCCATTCCCCTCAGTCCTGTCACCACCTGATAGCCTAAAAAGTATGGTCAAGCAATTTCTTTTCCACTGGATAAAAGTAAATTCAGATTAATAGATCAGCAATGCAAGTGTAACTAGCTTAACTAAACCAGACTCTTGATTCTCTAGCAGTGTTTTATTGACAAGCCAAAATTGTTTTCCACCCCATTTTTTCAGGAAAAAAAAAAATCCAAGAAAACTCTCAAAAAATAAAGTTTGGCTGCATTAGTACAACTTCTTGGTAGTTTAAAACTCAATAGAATCAAAAAGCCAGATGGAAATCACCAAGCTTTGAAAGCTACCATGCCACCCTCTAGTCATGCTGGGGACCTAATTGTGTCACACGAGACTCCCTGTAATCCAGACCTTTCCTGCTCACTATGACACAATGAGAAGAGACTTTGCTAACTCCGTGTGGAAGATGACGCACACATTAGCATGCTATCTAATTTATTTCCAAAGATAAGAACACCCACAGGTCAGGCAGCAACATGAGCATCTGGACCACCAAATGTCAGGCAAAAGCTTCAGGTTCACTGTTACACAGTGACAGCAAGAATAGGAGACAAAGAAGGGAAAAAGCACTCGGTAGGCAATCCCAGGGAAACAAGAAAGTGTACTAAAAATAATCAGTTAAGGTGAATAATCTGTGAGAAACCTCTCCCTACACTGAAATCTGTGACAGAAATTACTTTGGGTTTCTAGAATCCATGCACTTCTGAGGAGGTGGAGGAAATATTTTGCCCAGATGTTGCATCTGTTGCAACAACAGAGGTGCCAATTCATCAGCAAGTTTGATAGTGTTCTACTACTGACAATCAGGTAAACATCTATGAATATTTTATCTGACCCATATCTAAATTATTTTAGAGTTTTCCTTCATGAAACTACTCTGGAAACATTGCCAGAAAGATAACAAGTCATGGCATGAAGGTCACAGCAAGAACAGGACTTTGAAGGAAGGTGTTTGGACAAGAATAGAAACATCTGTTAGGAAAGATGCCCTGGAACAGTCAGCACAGTGTATGGGGTATCAGCTTTCAGCCTGCAGCCTGTGAATGACAGATTCATAGAAGTTAACAGCAAAAAGACCACTGCAGTTCTCTCTGCTGCTAGCTGCCTTACCAGAGGTCATAAAATTTCCTCGAATTCTTTTCCTGCTTCAAGTTCAACAGCTGAAGCTTTCTCAGGCTTATCATGGAAGGGGAATGGGAGAGAGGTCTTTTTAATGTGAAAATTTCATTTAGTAATAGGCAATAAAAGCTGAGTCAAAAATCATTATTCCACTTTAAAATGTAAGTTCATTGCAGAAGTATGTGTACACATATACTTTCATACCATATACATACATACATACATATATATATGTATGTATGTATAGATGTATATGTATATATATATATGTATATATATGTATGTGTATATATATGTATAGATGTATCATGTTTCTTGTCTAAATTTGTCTGGCTTCACTCTCCAGCCAAAGTAGCAGCATGCAGTACTTGACAAAGTACTTACACCCACTCCCTTTTGACTGAGAGCAAGGCAATGCTTTATCTTGTCTCCAAAGGCTCCTTAAGAGTCTCTATCTCAAAACCATTTTCCAATTCTTTGTTCATTCATAGGCTACCCTTTAAACCGGCACCTCCCCTCATTTGTCTGCCCCTTCAGGGTGCATCTCTACTAATGCTTTTGTTCAGATCAGGAGAGTATTTCTGAAGGAAGTCTCACATTTGTTCTCACTTTAGTTCACCCTGTCAGCTATCTCAGATGGACCTAAGCAGACTTCTTTTCTGGACAGAACTAAGTGTGAAGCAGTTCCCCGACCCCAAGGAGCCCCAACTGCTAAGGCTACAGCGGGTGCTCTGCATTAAGCATTTCATTGTACAGATCCTCTCTGATTTCTGTGAACTAGTTTTTAGCGCAGACACAACCTCAGCTGTGGATGCCAAAATCTGGATGTGATATTTCAAGAGTGGCAGTACAAGTGCCAAAGAGAGAGCTATTATAAACACGCTTCTACTCTCCGCTCCTTAATCGAGATGTACACGAGTCTTTACAATCATAACCAATGAAGGAGGCAATGCCACATGGGAAGAAAATATGTACATAAACAGCTCCCAGCTACTGAAAATTATATGGAGTACAGAGTTTGCATGAACAGAGACCTTCTGTTGAGCAATTTCAAGTGGGAAGAAAGTTCCTAAAATGGGAAATTACTATATCATCTCCAATGAATTTTTTTTTCCCTCCCTTTTATTCTTTTCAAAATCTTCTGCCATTAGGCAGGCTCTGCTTTGTTGAAAAGGTGAAATATTTGCTCTTCTGTTGTTTTGAGGTTTGGTTGGTTTTTTTTTATGAGCTGCTGCTACTGAAAAGTCGCCACCAAATTATTTGACTTCGTGTATAACCAAGTCACCTTTGGGATTCCAGGAGACCTAGGTTAACTTTCCTTGGAAATGTTTATTACTGGGCACTTACAGATATGTCTGATCCTCAATTAATACATGAAATATTGTCTGTTTCTTTTCCTAAATGTCTTCTAAGGCATTTCATGGACACATAAAATCTTCAGCTATTATTTTGAGGAGTACCCGTGATGGCAATTGAACTCACTCACTAAGTGCATTTTTGTGCTAATTAAATATTCCAAACTTCTATCAAGATTATTGTCACCTATTTAATGGTTCATTGAGTTTATGGGCCATGCAAGTCTCTCTTTTATATTTTCATCAGGATAGTTATAGCAACTATTCTAGTAATGACAAATTAGGGAACATGCAGAGGAGATGAAAGAACTTCAGTGCAGCAGGCCCAGGGTTTTTTTTCCTAACTTATGCCAATTTTATGATGTTGTAATGGCATTGACATTGATGGAATTAGGTCTTTCTCTGGTGTCAATGAGTGATGGCCAGACTGGCTTAGTTGATACTGAAATATGGTAAATATGTCAATCCATATATTCAACCATCTCAACCTTCTGACCCTTCCCCAAAACAACACAAGAGCCTGTACTAAAGGTCCCATCTGAGGAGAAGGATATCTGAACCAGGAATGGGAAGTTTGGAATACCGTTGGCTTTCATTTTTATCAATAAGAATTTCCAGCCCTTGGGCTATTTACCTGTCGGTCATTGGGAGAGGGCATTCTGACAATTTGCAGTCAGAGAGGAGAGGAAGTGTAATTCTGTGGGTACAACTACATAAAAAATGAAGTGGAACATTTAAGATGAGGTGTAAAAGTATCATTACTGGAGAAGGACAGGGGATGGTTGGTTAGAAAGACTTTTTCAGAATTCCTCCCTTCATCAGACATCTTTGAACCACATTTAAAATGAAGTACAACTCAAGGACTTTTTATAGATGTCTTATTTTTGGTTCAGTACTAATAGGGCTCTGCTCAGTTATCAGCAAAATCTACTGCTGAAAAGTTCTATAATAAACCTGATTTGGTGGTTTTTTGCTTGTTTTTTTTCTTTTTGCTGTTTCTAGTTTGAACATCATGAGAGCTAATGCAGAATTACTACTAATAGCAATACAGTTTGATAATATGAATAATAAGTAAGACACTGTACTGATATTGTACCTCTCACCTCCAGGTGCAGGACACAGAATTTTCAGAAGAGTTTGCAAGATTTAGGGTCATAAATCGAATTGACTGACAAGCCCTTGCCTCACTTAGGGGCTAATGAATGTTGTATTGTGACTATTTTTCCTTAAAAGTAACATCAAACTACTTTCTATTCATAATAAATTAACACATTTTAGAGACTTCTTAATATTTGCCTCCACAAAGCCATAATTTTTATCTGAACAGACCTGCAAGCACCTGTTGTAGCCTGCTTTTAAAATGAGGTCTTCGAGCTTTCAGTTAATACCTCATAGAAATAGCAATGTGATTTCAGTGGCACTGATCTGGTTTCTTCTAATGCAAGACACTCACGTTTTCTCTAAGTAGCTCATGCATGATTCATGTGGGGGCTCATATCTGATTATTTATAGACCTTTTATGACACCCCCTCAGTGGATATTTGCATGTCTCCAAGATAGCAGGGTGAAACTTTCTCCTGAAGAAAATTTCCAGCTAAAGGCTTAGAACCACTTCAGTTTTACTTAGGTCTCAAAACAGCTCTAAGCACAACTTTAAGTGGCACACAGGTTTCATGCTGGTACTCTGCACAGAGAAGATCTGTACCCTTATCTCCCTCCTTCTCAAAGTAGGAGAGTCAGTTTCCATACTACATCCATGATGCAAGCAAGATGACCCCTCAAAAGCCATGAGGAGAGAAGGGAAGGGTCAAGAAGGGAATACAGCTTTTACAGTTCTCCAGCTTTCCATAGCAGGAACTCTCTTTCATCCTTGATCAGCAATATAAAATCCCTCTGCCAAGTTAGCTGATTCTCCACAGCAAGAAGGTAGAAAGGAGAACTGCAAAGAAACTCAGAAGACATATAACTTTGTCCCAGCCAGGACTAACAATGGCAATACCCTTCAGAAAGATGTTTATGCAGATGTTTCTGAAAAGCTTAGAAACTGCAAAACAAATTGTACTAGTGTTTAAAATATTTTAATGGTAATAAACTTCTTCCAAGCTAAATCTTCTATTTAAACAATTTAAACCTTTTACTTAGGGTCACAAAAATGCTCAGAGGGCTGCAGAAGGTCTGCTATGAGGACAGGCTACAAGAGTTGGGGCTCTGCAGCCTGGAGAAGAGAAGGTTTCCAGGAGACCCTGAGGTAGCCTTCCAGTACCTGAAGGGGGCCTACAGGAAGGCTGGGGAGGGACTATTGACAATGACAGGATGAGGAGGAATGGATTTGAACTGGCAGAGTGGAGATTTAAGCTGGATGTTAGGAGAAAGCTGTTTGCAGTGAGGGTGGTGAGACAATGCTATAGATTTTCCAGGGAGGTTGTGGATGGTCCCTTCCTGGAGATGTTCAAGGCCAGGATTGAGGAGGCCTTGAGTGACCTGTGCTAGTGGGAGGTGTCCCTGCCTATGACAGGGGGTTGGAACTAGATAATCTTTGAGGTCCGTTACCATTTTATGATTCTATGATTCTTTTTTTTTTTCTACTCATAGTGAAAACAGGGAAGCCTTTTATTCTTTAGCTGCCTACACCTATTCTTACATATTGGAAGGCCACATTCAGTCCATATTTAAGTCTCTCCTTCTTCAAACTGAACTACCCCAGGCTCTTCAGTCTATCCGCACACCACAATCTATCCAAAGGTGAACATCTCAAAGCAAAGAATTGTTCTCCATCAGGTAGGATAAAGAAGGCAGGCTTCATTGGGTAGCTGAGTGCTCCTTGGAGCTATCTTTCCTAGACAGTCCTTTTGTGTTTCCCTCATCTTATGATCACAGAAGGGAGCAGCAGAAGTCTGTCTGTCTTGCAGCTTCATACAGGATCCATATGTCTGGCGCTCAGCATGCAGTTCTCGTCTCCATCGAATGTCGGCTCTTCCCTGATCTCCTGTTCTAAGTGTCTCTTGCTTCCCTGTCTTCCCGTGTGCCTTTTTCCTCCTGTGACATCTTGATGAGGAGTTTTAGCAGACAATACATATGATAAGTGTATATGTGTGCATTGGTTTGGTTTTTGTTGGGTTTTTTTTAAAGGAAAAGTCATAGCTACTGATAGAAAGACTCTCAAAAGCCACAATGTAGAGAATGGTGGAGCAAGCCTGAGTTTTGTTCTTGTTCACAGAGATTTTATTCGCATATTTTACTGTCAGTTTCTTGACATTTTTGTCAGCTTGGATCCGGAGGCCATAGTTGCCGCCAGCAGGTCCTACCACATTTTTTATTCTCCATTGTATTTGCAGGGAATAAATAAAAACAGAACAAGAGTGAAAGCAAGAGAGAGACATGGCGAGAAAGAGTCAGAGGTTACTGGAAGAACTGCTTTATGCATTTTTTTTTTTTTTCCAGCTAAAGAACATCCACCCAGAAAAAACAAACAAACAAACAAAAAAAACCCAAAAAACCAAACAATCACAGAGTTTTTTACACTGAGAATTTTCTTTCCTCAGTTATGCAATGCAGACTTCAGGCAAAACAGTTAATATGTTTGTGTAAGAAATCTCTTCATACCCTCTCACTATTTCTTTGTCTTTTTCCTTCTTCTTTTTTTTCTTTTTCTTTTTTTTTCTTTTTATTTTCTTTTTTCTTCTTCTTTTTTTTTTTTTTTTTTTTTTTTTTTTTTTTCATTTTTTTTTTCTTTCCTGTGTGTTTCTGGGCTGCTGTCAGATTTTCCTTACAATACATCTATTGTTTCCCAGTCACATCACTGCTGGCTGTAATCTACTCTGATTTCTTTCTTTTGTTTTATTTCTTGATTTGTACAATCTACCATAAGGTTATAAACAAGTTGACTGTAGCTGTGTTTATTCATCAAGGCTTTAGATATTGTGACCAAGAGGGAAGAATCAAGATCACTTATGAACTTACACAGTACAGTATAATTCCCAATGCTTGTTTTCTGTTCCACCAAATCTCTTAACCACCATGTCTAGAATTGACATTATTTGTATCATGTGTGCAAACCAGAGGAAGACACAATAGGAACATGTCAGGTGTGTCTTAGGTTTCATGCAGGTTCAGAAGTGAAAATTGCAGTCCCTTTGGATGCCCCACTAGCCATACAGTTTTGATACTCCATATTCTGTTGAGTTAGGTATGGCTTCAAGTCATAAGTGTCTTCATCAACAGCTTTTAAAAGGCTGATACAATCTTGTCTCCAGGGTGTTCAGCCTTCTTCTGTGATATAGAGTCACAGAAAGGTTTAGGTTGGAAAAAAGGTAAAGAAATAAAACAAAAGCATGCATAACCTGATTACTTTTTGACCATGCAGTGGTACTGATCACTGAAGTGGGACATAGAATCATACAACAGTTTAGGTTGGAAGGGACCTCAAAGATCATCTAGTTCCAACCCCTCACCATAGGCAGGGACACCTCCCACTAGTACAGGTCTCTCAAGGCCTCATCCAACCTGACCTTGAACACCTCCAGGGAGGGAGCAGCCACAACCTCCCTGGGCAACCTGTGCCAGTGCCTCACTACCTTCACTGGGAAAAACTTCCTCCTAACATCCAGTTTAATTCTCCCCTCTGCCAGTTTAAATCCATCACTCCTCATCCTGCCATTACAAGACCTTGCAAATAGTCCCTCCCCAGCCCTCCTCTAGGCCCCCTTCAGATACTGGAAGGCTACTACTACTGCAATATCTCTGAGAAGGATAAACTGAAGAAACAAACCCACTGGGATAAGATAATCTTCTGTCCTTGTGCTCTATCAGGATTCAATACAGAGCCCATTAATGCCAGCCATGAATATCCCACCCTCAGCTGCCTCTGAATAAGGCTCCATGGACTCAGACTCACGTTTCAGACTTGCCAATGGTTGTGTCAATTATTGCAGTAGTTCCTGACATCCACTCATCCACCAACAATTGCGTTGACACCATCAATTTCTTTTCATGTATGCAACTCAACAGCAGTCACAATGGTGTTCAGTCTCTTATGAAGTAGACTAGATCTAAAAATGGTGGCAAGGAGGTTGAAAGGCCCTTTAGTCATCATGCTACTCAAGCAGGTGCTATCTGAAGTAGGGAGGAAAAAAAAAAAAGTCAAGTATTAAAAGTCAGTTGTGGAGTAAGTGCTGCATCTCTTACTTTAGACAAAGGGAGTTTTGTAGAGTCTCATCATCTACACAAGTGAATTGGGAATCGGATATTAAAGACGAAAAACAAAGAGATATCTGTCCTGTAGCTTGGGGCACCGATCAAAACACAGTGTGGGAGGGCGGCCGAGAGGTTAACCCTTCCTGCAGCCTTGAAACTGCACTGAAAATGGCCTTTGTATGACAGAGAATAAGCTTTACAAACCTCAAACTCGTGGGTCATTGTGGTAGTGAAAAGATGCCCATTGAAATGGGAAATGGATCATGTTTTTGTTTCTTGCATATAAAATTGTTTTCGGAGACTTTCAAATGACCTTCCCATGGGCACTGAGCTTTCCATCATTTACTAACATTCAAATATAAAAATGGTTGCCCAAAGGGACAGGCAACACACAGCAAAAAAAAAAAAAAGATTCCATCCCACGATCCTCTTCTCATTGAAACAGTGAAAAAAATGAGCCAGAAAATGAGGGTGAACATCAGATATGTTTAAAATATTGTGAAGGTCTGGAAAACAACGTTATGAATTTTGGCTGGAATATCATTCCCTCTTGCCATCTTCACATCCTGAATAACGTGGAGCACATGGACCAAACCTTGCTCCCACTGATATCAAAGTGAGCGTTTACTGATTGCATTGGAGAAGATTTAGCCCTTCAATGCATTGACATGAAACTGGAAACCAGGTCCTTGATTTGATGGGATTTAGATATCTCATTTAGTAAAATAAGCTGCCTATTAGAGTAGCAATTAGAACAGACCCTACAAAACAGCTTCAGGATAGAATTGGGAGAGAACGCTGCACATTTGCTTTGGCTAAATTTAACTCAAATTCATAGGTCCAGATTCCATTCAGACTTCAACTGAGTGCCACATCTTGCACAATGTCAGACCTTGGAAAGGGATGGCTGAAGTGGAGGAAAAAGGACATGTCAATGGGTTCAGATAGGCTAAAACGTCAGTCTAAAACTTTGTGAACCACAGCAGGTCAACTTTATTTTTTGTTGCTCATTTGCAATCCCTTTTAAAGATTTTTTTCCCCATCTGGCTCATTATTCATTGCTGCCTTTCCTTACACAAGTAACAGAAAATTGTCTTCAAGAAAACGTCTAGGTCTTGCTTTGTAGCAACGCCCTTGACTTGAAACCTGACCTTCTGTGAAGGCATCACTGGGCTTGCAAGTACTAGAAAATAAGAAAATTGACCCAGTGTTTCCTTTTCTCTTTATTAAATACAGGTTGAAATCTCCATACTTTACACTGAAAAACCAATTACATCATGGTAGTGCTCCCAGCACCTGCACTTTGCCTCAAGGTCTTTGAGAACATAAGTATAGAGTAAGTCCAGGTATGCATGTCTCTGGAAGCACCTGTCCATCACCACCACCATGCCAATGCACCACCTGTGCACCTTGGCACAGTGGTGATTTTGGAGTCACGAAACGCTTAGGGCTCCCAGTCAGTGTATGATCAGCTGGCAGCTTTGGTGCAGATGGGGACAAGAGAGTACATTGTGTGGCTGGGTAATCTCTCCAGTATTTCACGTCAGTGCTGAACAATGCAATAAAAGTTTGCAGATGAAAATACTAAGCTGGCTGCAAGGCAGTAATTCATGTTGGGTTTTATGACAGTGGCCATTTAAGAGCTGTAGGAGTGTCGGAAGCAGGAACACAGCCCATATTCTAGCCAGGGTTTAACTCCAGCTCTACAACAGCAACATTTTCCACGTGCAAGAAGATTTTTGCCCAAATCTGATAACTTGCCATCTCTGTCTGGGAAGGCTGTGAAGATTTTTGCCCAAATCTGATAGCTTGCCATCTCTGTCTGGGAAGGCTGTGAAGATTTTTGCCCAAATCTGATAACTTGCCATCTCTGTCTGGGAAGGGTGTATTTTTGCCTAAATCTGATAACTTGCCATCTCTGTCTGGGAAGGTTGTGAAGATTTTTGCCCAAATCTGATAACTTGCCATCTCTATCTGGGAAGGCTGTGAAGATTTTTGCCCAAATCTGATAACTTGCCATCTCTGTCTGGGAAGGTTGTGAAGATTTTTGCCCAAATCTGATAACTTGCCATCTTTGTCTTTTTAAGGTTGTGTCTGCCTTCAGAAGCTAATGATGTGCAAAGGAAGGTGCCTGGAGATGGAACTCCAGTCCATTGTGTGTGACTTCTGCCTCCTGCAACAAAAATACTAGGAGAAGAGTACACACTCACATATACATAAACTATGCAGTTTATGAAAGAGGGGATTCATAAGGAGTTGTGTCTGGGTTGGAGTAAGATCTATTCCTCACTCAGTTAATAATAACAAGACCCAGAAGTCGCGAGTGGGGAAGTCATAAAGGGGTTTATAAAAACATTTCATATGCAAGCAAAATGTGGTGCAACCCTTTATGCAACATTACTCATATACATTTATTTTAATTTCTTTGCCATATCTTTAGATTTAAACGATACCCCCTCTGAATCAGAAGTTGTTCAAACATGTAGTTCATTGGCAAACACAGTTGCAGGTGGCCATCTGCCCTGTTTTGCTGGTCTGTGATGGGATAGGTACTTTATGCTTAATTGGTGTTCCAATTCTGCAAGCAAAAGCCACAGAGATGGAACCCATTGTGTGATTTTTCTCCATTAGGGTTTGGTGAATCTGTGTGGAGCTCATCCTGGAGCCATTAAATCACATTCCTGAATACATCAGTATGGCCATGGAGTATTACTGAGTGCTGAGTAATGCTATTCATATGTTTTTGCCTGCTCCAGCATCATGGATCACATCAGTGAAAAGAGAGCCCAGGTCTCTTACAGTGCAACAATTCAACTCAAACTTGTCCCTGCTCTGTTGATGAAGCACTAACAAAAGTGACCTTGAAGGAAGCTGATGTTATATGGGAAAAGGTTTGGTGACTGCTTGGACAGGGGTGTACAAAATATGACTGACATATTTGGGGCTGCCCTCCAGAAACTATTGCTTGAGACATAGGAATGAAGTCATTACCTATCAATACAAGCTCAAAAGCAATCTCTTTATGACTGTTTGCTTTCTAATAGCTCCAAACATCAAGACATTTATATGGCTGCAACATGTAGAGCAATGCAATCAGAAAGATAGGAACCACATGGTGATGAGCACATCAGTGATACATAGGCTCACAGGCACACACATGTGCACATATAGGAGCTCAATTTGTTGTTGGGATTGCAAGAATGTCCAGTGGAAGACAAGCAAAAGTGATAACTGAAATATAAAGGGGAAAAAGGCACTTTCCCACAAAAATCATCCACATGCCAGTGGTACTTTCCCAACCTAAATGAGAGGAAAAGTCCTCTTGGCTAATGCACTGCAAAGCTAATGAGCAACAGGCAAGGGATTGAAACCAAAAAAAAAAAAAAGCTTTATGTTACAGGGGAAACAAAGCTTTCCAATGGAAATTATTCATTAAAAAGAAGTGGTTCACTGAAATTAACAAAAAATATGTGAGAGAAACACCATACTGAATGTGTTTTTGGTGATAACAATCTTACATTTATATACAGCACATTTCAGCCAGATGGACTCCAAAGTGCTTCACAAGCTTTGGTCTTTGTACAAATGAAATGTAAAGAATCACTTTTATTCCCCCCCGGTTGAAATCTATCTTTACTGGACAAATCACTGCAACTGCATAAACACACATTCTACCACACAATAGTTTGTTATATAGGAAGGCAGAGAAGTTGACAGAACTTAACTGTCCAGATTTTTCCTTAGCCTGTGCTGGCTACAAGGGTTAACACCCTCACCCTATATATATAATTGGAACATGTTATTGATGCCTAAAGTAACCATAGCTTGGTTTCTTAAAGTGGTGTTTTTTCCCTAATCAAATGTGAAGAGACTGTGTCACTGACTGCCAAGGGGGAAGAACACCTATTTGCTTCATCAATCACAACACAGCACTCCAGTTTTTCTGTAGGAATCTCCAAAATCACACCGTGTGTAACACAGGAGCCCGGATGTGGGTGCCTGTCAAAGGCATCCAGGCTGTAGCTGCTGTGTGTTTTAGGGAAAGCCACTCTCTGCTCTTGTCAAGCTTCTCTGACAGCCCCAACACCTGAAGCACAGGGCAGTGTGGGGAGAAGCTTTCACACGGTGACCGGGAGCTCCATCTTGCAGATTTGCTTCCCCTCCCGTTACTTTATGAAAATGGATTGTCAGAGCAGCTGGTGAGACAGAAGTGTCTGCCTGTATCTCAGTGTGGCTGGGACTGTGATCCACCACCAGTACATGCTGAACCAGGCTCCAAACGGGGAGGGGGAAGGGGGCAGTTTCATTTGCTGCCAAATCCCTTAAGCAGTTGCTTGTTTTGTCTCTCTGTCTGAGCAGATTTTTCTTTGCTTTTCTCCTTACTCCACCTGCAACATTTCACTTTTGTTTTCAAGCTGCATTTTTTTTTCCCCTCTCCCTTTCTGTTTTCTCATAAAGGGAAGGGTTAGAGGGAGACATGCAGTCACTTACAGAGTGGATTTATTTTTATTTATTTAATTCTTCTCTATGCAGAAGATGCCTGCCAAGAGGGAGCACACAGTTACTGAGCTGAGCAGGAGGGCGGGGAGGTTGGCTGCTCTTGGAGGTTGTCGGTGCTTGGAGGCTGATTGGAAACACCATGCGTGACAGTGCACAAAAAGACACTCATCAGATTGCCAAATTTCACAATCCCACCTCAATATCTCCACAAGAGCTAGTAACACATCCTGCTGAGGAACTTCTCACTCGGTAGCCTGTTATTAGAAGTCCTCTTCTATCCTTTGTGTATACGTAAGTGCTGCTCCTTATGTGTGATCTGTTCCAGGAAGAGGTCAGGACCAAGGACCACCGAAACCACTAATTTCTTCCCAACTGCTGAAGTACCCCTAGATGGGCAGTGCCATGCATGCTTTCTGCTTAGGACCAAGGACCACTGAAGCCACTAATCTCTTCCCAACTGTTGGAGTACCCCTAGATGGGCAGTGCCATGCACACTTTCTGCTTCCCAATCCAAACGCATGCAGGTGAACCTTGGCCTAAGACAGAAGTTCCCACTCTCTCTGCAAGCTCAATATTAATGAGAGCTGTGAGGATAATTACACTTCATTTGCATTCACAAAACAGGACTAAGGCATCACCATGTTAATCCAAGCACAGCCATCTGAGGATGTCTGGCCAGGAGCAAGTACTCAATGACTTCTGCTGACAGGGTTTACGACATCAGCAGCACCTGTCTTGGTTTGCTGTTACAGGATGACTGTCTAGCACTACCTCAAATGGTGAACTTATAACCAAGGTAATAAAAGAGTAATGCAGGAGAGCAGTGAAAATAAATGAAGGATTTTTTTTCCCTCAATGACATGTAAACAAATTCATTGTTGTCAGTGTTTTCAGTGGAAAGAATTACTTTCTATTGAGAAACAAACCCAGAAAGATTGAAAAATGCCAAAGTAGAGGAGTTTTCAACCAGATCCATTATTTTTATATACTCACACACCTGTAGGCATGCACAGAACATGATACATTTTAAAGGAGAATTCCACATGGAGAAGTCATTATTAAATCATTTTGCAGTCAATCATCTTTCCTCCAAACTTGGAGAGTCAGTTTATCTGATGTTCTTACTAGTAGATGAAAGCTTTTGGTCTTCCAGTGTTTCTAACGCATCATCTCTAGGAGGTCTAAAAGAAATCAATAGTGAGAGGAAAAAAAAAAAAAAGGCATGTGAAAAATAGAGAATTTTCCTAATATGGAGACAATTAATAAATTCACTTTGCAAGATAGATAGGATAAAAAGGATAATACAGTGTTTCAGATCCATGAAGGTCTTGTACCAATTTAAATCACACAAGGTAGGAGGCACTGCCATGGAGATTTTAACACTGGGGGCTGATGTTGCTGGGTTGGAGAGCAGAAGGGCTCTGCAGCGGGACCTCAACCACCTGGACAGATGGGCAGAGTCCAAGGGGATGGCATTCAATAAATCCAAGTGCCAGGTGCTGCACTTTGGCCACAACAACCCCATGCAGAGCTACAGGCTGGGGCGGGAGTGGCTGGAGAGCAGCCAAACAGAAAGGGATCTGGGGG
>VWZE01007073.1:8323-42639 GCA_013396675.1 Eubucco bourcierii | reverse complement strand
GAGCACAGCCCTATGAAGAGAGGCTGAGGGAGCTGGGATTGTTCAGCCTGGAGAAGAAGAGGCTCAGGGGAGACCTTCTTGCTGTCTACAACTACCTGAAGGGTGGTTGTAGCCAGGGGGAGGTTACCTTCTTCTCTCAGGCAACCAGCACCAGAACAAGAGGACACAGCCTCAAGCTACACCAGGGGAAGTTTAGGCTTGAGAAAGTTCTTGCCTGAGAGAGTCATTGACTGCTGGAATGGGTTGCCCAGGGAGGTGGTGGAATCAGCGTCCCTGGAGGTGTTCAAGGCGGGTTTGGACGTGGCACTTGGTGCCATGGTCTAGTCTTGAGGTCTGTGGTGATGGGTTGGACTTGATGATCTTTGAGGTCTCTTCCAATCCTGGTGATACTGTGATACTGTGATACTTCAGTGGAATTTTGCAGGGGTTTTTCATTTGCTGAGGTCTACAGCTGGAAGGTACAACCTGTTGATTGGATTTTGCAGCAAGGCACATGTGGTGCATCTTGAAGGTGCATTTAGCCTTGTACACTCGAAACATGTTTTATGGAGGATAATGTTAACTTAAGGGAAGGTCTCACAAGATAATTGGGAGGTAATATTTATGTTTTGTCATCCCATGACTCACGAGCATCTTTCTGGTTAAGTTTTCTTTGTTGGTTGTGCTGGTAAGAGACTGTGGCTATAAATCTATGGCACCAATTTCAATCTGTTTAAAGTGAATTTTTTTAATAACCTTTACCTGAGCAACCAGATATCTCCTCTCTTTTGATATGTCTATGCTGGAGGATAACTGCTCAATTACATATTAGTTGTCTCCAAGGAACCTCTGCCTAAGCACCCAATATGCTTTCTGGTATCCACAGCCTGAATGAATTTTATACATCTCCTTCTCTGGGACTTTATAAGTCAGCCATAAAGGTTTGTGATGGGGTGGAACATAGTGATGTCCATAATCTGAGTCTGGAAAAATGGTTTATATAAAGTGTCATTACAATGGATTTGGCTATTTTTTATTTTTATTTTTCAGCAGCAAGCAAAAAGGGAAAGGGAAGGAAGAGAGAAAACATTTGATGCTGGCTGCAGGTTTCTTTTGCTTCTATGGTCAGTAAAAGAAAAGGGAAAGCTTTGGTTTTTTTAACTCTAGAAGAAAAAGGGGGTGGGAGTGGGGGTGTCTGAAGTACTTGTGTAGTCACATTATCAAAGGCTTTTGGCAAGGATTTTACTGCACAAATTGTTATGAGACTGTTACAATGCAAATGGGATGCCAGTGAGATTTTTATACCTGAAGACCCCAACCACAGGCCACTGATATCACTGGAAATTCTCCTATTTAATAGATTTTGGATCACTCTCTATGCTTGGAACAGTGTGAACTACTTATTAGTGGCATTCATTTTGTAGCAGGGCTGCAGAGTAGATACTGATGTTGGAAAAAAAGCCTTTTCCTCCCCTGTAACACTGTCTCCTCAAGAATTGCTGCTGAACGTCCTTGAAGACATAATAGCTTCATAAACCCAGGTATGATTTTTCACAGGTAGCTCACAGGGCTGTCAGTTCCTCTCCTTTTTAATTCATAGTTTGAGGAGTCTGCCTAAAAGCCCATGCACTGGGATGCATGTGATGACAGGAAACCCCCCCACCCCCCCCACCCCCCTAAAAGTCTCCAGACATTTTAGCTGAGGACAAAGGCTTGCAGGTATGGTCTGGGGACAGGCTGAGAGATGGGGGGTGGGGGGGGGAAGGAGATAAGAAAAGCAGAAGGCAAATAAAAGAATGTATTGCACATATAGTGCTTTTTTCCTGGAAAAAGGAGCACCTGTGAGTAAACCATACTCAAAATCATATAGAATTTAGCATAGCCAGATGTTTAGGCTATAGTTTAACTGTTTGTGCACGTGCATTTTAGGCTTACAACATTTTTACCTTTTGGCAAGGGACAACTGGGATTTCCTTAGGGCCACTGGCACTGTGTGTTTAATAGTCCCACACTCCTATCGCTGGTTTGGGTGAAGGCTTCAACACTGGACTTCCTCTGGAGACACATCTGAGGCACTGCTTGATAATCTCCAGAGCCTGACCTGCTGCAAAAACCTGGAGCAGCTCACCCATCCTGCAGCTGGTCTCTGTAAAACTCCCGTGATTTAGTAACAGCTCACTGAGGAAGCAAATGGCATTGCAGGTCACAAAGTCTCTCAGACCCATTTTCAGCCAGGTACAATAAATTTCCTTGCCCAAATGCAAGGCCTGGTTTTTATACACGCACATCTAGAAGCATGCATGGCTAGCCCAGCACATGGTATGTTTGCAGAGGCACAAAGTGTGCTGGCAGCTGCTCCCTGGCTACTTGTCTGTGCCCACAAGCAAGTCTCACACAACACAGGGCAGGCATGCTCAGGAGTCAGCTTGTGCCTGAATCTGACTCAAAAGGGTTAAAGGCAATAACATGCTTAGGAATGACTTGTTTGCACTGCATGGGTTGATTTTTTTGTCAGTCTTGTGACCTGCAGGCACACACCTGGTCCCAGGGTCAAGTTACAGCCAAGATCCCTGGTCCCAGGGTCAGGACCTGGCTGATGATAAGAGAGGGAGGCCCTCCTTGGGCAGCAGCCACCGTTTAAAGAAACAAGAGAATACTACAGAATATTAGATGTCACTCCATCTTCCTTTAGGCTGCATCTCCCTTCCTTTCATTATCACAAAAGGTAAATACTAAATATTCCAGGGAGCCATCCATGGTCAGGGGAAAAATCCACAAGTTGCACATTCGTTAATGTGAATGTGAATGGACCGGAGGATAAAAATAAAAAGGCAAAGTTGGTGGGCTGCCCTTATTAAACTTCACTTAGCTACTGTTAATTACAAACCTAGAGCGAGGCTGAGCAGCTCTAGACTGAACATTCCTGCTCTCCTCTCCTGCAGCACCACTTAAAAACTGTAAGAAAATGTCAGTGAGGAGAGACCATCTGTTTTCTGAGTGGAAGCCCACAGAACGAAGAAAGAAAGGCAAAAGAAGAAACAATGCACGCAGAAACCTTCAGCTGATGCTTCTCTTTGGAGTAGCTGGCTGGCTTGTAGGGAGCTGGAATGTATCTTTTGAGTTTTAGACTCCAGCTAGGCATAATTTATGCAAATAATAAATGATAGCTATAGACAATACAACAATATTGTTTTACTTATTTCACAGGCAGATAAACCAGAGCACACCAAAATTTAAATACTTTGCTTGTAATCATCAAATAACCAGATATTGAATCCCGATGCTCTTATGTTCTAACCACTAAACAAAACTGCCAGAGATGTCCCAGAGTGCTTAATAAATCGTGCCTGGGGGGGGGTTATTTGCCTATGACTGAAATACAGCTGGACTGAAAGGCTGCTGTCAGTCTGCACAGACCTAGCTCTGTAAAATGGGGTGTTGCCAAAGGAACTCAGAGGGGAAATTTTCGGTACAGTTGGCAAGGTGTGATTACAGGCTCTGGATTAGTGCCAGGATCTAATGCAGACCTAACACCCTCCTTCCTGGAAAAAGTGTGGGCTCTTTAATAGCCCTCAGTTTTATGTTTCACCTGCAAGTAAATGAGTGGCACCAATGGGAGATGGAGGTAGCTACAGTGCAGTGAGCACCATTAAATCTTCAGTGGAACCGAAGCATTTCATAGTGATCAGTGTTAGCCATTGACCTGATTTGTTAGCCTATCAAATGGCAGCCACCTTCCTGGAGCTACCCTCCTTCTCTCTTCACCACCCAAAAATAGTTCACAGCAAGGCTTAGTCTGTATCACTTTGGTGCTAGAGTACCCTGGTGTAAATGGAGACATCAACACTATGCATTTGGTTTTGGGTCTAGATGTAATTTTTGTGGACTTTTAGCTTTTTCCTCTTTTTTTTTTCTTTTTTCTTGGTCACTCCACCTATCTTGAATAGCTGAGTTCAGGAAGTTCACCTTCTTGGAAGGCAGAAGATGTGATATCATCCAGTTTAAAACTGTCCACTTCAGAAAGACAATGTGACTTTAAATCTCTCTTGGCCCCTTGTAATAAATGTTATAGTTTAAGCAAGCAATGTCTTTCCATTAAAACTATAAACTTCACTAGAATAATTAAGACTGATTTAAAGTAAAATTAAGTTTGACATGTGGCAGGTGAAGCTACACTATTAATTTCAGCTGCATATTTGGCAACAATAGATGTGAGAAAATGGGGGGCATGGGTAAAAAGGGCAGAGCTGTAAGTCCTTTCAGGCTCTTGGTCAAGTTGAGGGTGGAGAATGAAGAATATTTCAATGCTTTGTGGCCTATATACTGTCATTTCCTTTGTAAGTATGAGATAAGGGCTTGTGTCTCTTCTCCTTGACAGAGACACAAAGCAGCTATTATCCGTTATGTACTGAATCCAAGGTAAAAAGGGGAAAAGGGGAGATGAAGACTTAGTTCCTTCTCACTCCTTCAGTCTTTTCATTTTGTTTATAGCTTGTGTGTATTTTTCTTATTAATTCTATCATTTCTAAGCTGACCACCTTTGGAGTTGCCATGGAAGGTGCTTAACTAATCCTCACCATTGTTTGAGGGGTGTTATTTTTCTGACTGGTTTTGGATGCAGACAAAGAGGAGACAACCTCTTCAAAACTGCCTGTGGTAATGAGACTGCATCCTGAGGACTACTCTATGATCCACTTTCAGGTTGATTTCTGATTTCATATCAGCTTCCAGCTGAAGTCTAAACCTGAGTTAAGACCATCTCGATCAGGTGCCCACATCTAATAGAGTCTACTCTGGGTGGGAGCCGGCATTGCATCCTCCACTGAGATTATCAACAAGGTCTCGTTATTATAGTCATCAAACATCTCATTTCCTGCCAAGGAATATTGGCGTGAACTCTCTCCAGAGTCCATCAGTGCCCTTGATCCTGAGAAATTACTGCTGAGAAATAGAAATAATTACGTTCTCCTCCTCCAACCCAGATGTGGTATCCATATCTCAACAGCTTTTCCTGTCCAGTGTCAGCCAGGGGAGTGAAACACTAGTATCCAGGGAAGGATTTCCTTTTTGGAAATCAATAAATTCTAATTGCCAATCATGCAAACAAATCTGCCTTGCTGGAGCAATGCTGGAGTCCACCAGGACCGAACCGCATTAACTCATTGAGGAAACTTCATCCTCTGATTGCAGATTGAAGCGGATGAAAATGCCTTTTAGGGGACCCTGCCACGCTGGTTCTGATGATTGAATTCTAATTACACATATATATTACTTTTGCCATGCTTATTAATGACAAACATATCAACCTTCCTACCGGAAAGCGAGCTAAAAATCCAATTTGAATAAAGAACTGCAAATGCCCTGTGTAAAAGACTGCACAGAAAACAAACCAGATGTTTCAAGCTGCATAGAGAGTGCTTTTCAGAGCAGCTGGGAGAATTTTTTTTATTTTTTTTTTTTTTTCCATCAACCATTGGTAAAAGATATACATTGCCAGCACACAAACTGCTTCCAATTTTAATATTTGTTTAATTGGTTTACTCCTGTAACCAATGCAACATTAAGTCAAAAGGGGAGCAGCGAAGGAAAACAATGATACTGGTCAAAGTTTATAAAGGTCATAGGGTTTGTGGATGGGGAGGAGAGTGGAGGAGGATAGAGGTTATTTTTCCCCATAAAGCTTTCTTATTTACTGCAAGGTTGTGAAGTTTGGGGGAAAAAAAAAAATACTAATAAAATTTATTGCCAGGGGTTGTAAGAAGATCATACCTTGGTTCTATTTTCAGCTCCAAACAGATTATAGGACAATGGAGCATAAATGGAAATTAAAACAGATTTAGAACAGACGTTAGGAAGCACTTTTTCACATCGAGGATAATAAATGTGTGGAATGGCCTATCAGGCAAGGTTGTAAAGGCAAAGACACTGGGATCATTCACGCAACAACTTGGGAAATAGCACACTAAAATGGAATGAGCCTGGATGGTGAGGCAGCCTCTGTTTAGATTCCTGGGATGCTTCAAGTCTGCAGGTTTGTTTCTCTTCCTTTCCTTTTCAAATGATAATTTCAGCCCTGATTTGTTGTTGTTTCAGGCAGCTTTGTCAATAGCTTTTCCTGTAAGGTGGAAGACTGTGCTGTTTTCCCATTTTACCTGCCTTATGCCTTTACCACAGGGTGTGCAGGACAAGAGGACCTGTTCTGGGAAGCCAACCCTGCCTCTTGCAAGACACTGTGCAGAAAATGGACATCTTTTTCCACATTGAGTGTAGCTAAATCTATTTCTAAGTCACATGGATGGAAGAGGACATGCTAGGCTTTTCCCACCAGATTTGTCCTTCTCCCTGAGGTTGACTCTTACAGTCATCCCAGTAGGATAGCACATCCTTGCTACTGCTGTACATTCCAATATTAGTTTCAGGATACTCCAGGAATACATTCATCTAATGGAGAACATCTGGGAAAGATATATAAGCCCCAAGCATTTACATAGTTTCCAGCACTGCCTTTCTAACACAAATGAGTCTATGCTATACTCATCCATACCTAAATCACATAATTTTAGGCTGAAAGCACTGACTGGTGTGCACAAGTGCCTCATTTCAAAGCATATCTCCACTTTACCTCACTATTCATGTGCTCCACAAAAATCTGAGTAAAAATGTGGATGTGCTGTGAAGAAATATAGGAATATTTCAAGCTGAAGACCAACCACATACCACACACCTTCCTGCTCTTGTCTCCTTGGGCTAGCTGCATCTGTACCTGGCACACTTTCCACTCACATAAGACACAGTAGCCATCACCAACTTCACAGGGTTCATATACTTAACTGCACATGAACCAAACCTTACTGCAGCCAAAGGCACTAGGAGTTCTGATCCACTAAGATGTCCTTGAATGTCCCCAAAGACTCTCTGCCTTTCTTAAAGAGACCCAATATTTGACCAAGGATCAACAGAATTCAAAAGCTTTGGAGGAATCATCCAAGGCCATGATGATGAAGTTTTTTGAGTTGGGTTGTGTGTGTGCAGAGAGGTTAATTCTGGAGCTTAAAATCCGACCAATACCTCCCCAAATTTACTTAAGCTCATATCTTGTAGTTTTTCAGAAACCAGTGGATGCATCCTCTGTCATATTCTACAATTCTTTGAATCTGAGAAGTAAATGGAACTCCTAATGTAAAATTGTGGCTCATAAACACAAACATTCCAGGATACCCTTTCTACAGAAAGATGTTGACCTTTGGGGGATCTCCTCCTTAGATCTGACTGGAGATGTGGAAAACCAGGGAAAGGGAGCATGAAAACTGCTGAAAGTTCATAAAGTCAAACCATGACCGAGTCAGTAGACATCCAGTTTTACAAGCCTCACCTTGAATGCTGTGGTAAGTCAGTGTAGGTGCAAGCTCTTCATAAACACTACTGTTCTCCAGAGGCATTACCACAACAGTTAGCTGCAGCCTCCTTGGATCAGGTAGTTAACCAGTATTAGGATGTTTAAACAGAGATGCACCTAGATAGTGTGGCTTCACAAAGCAGAACAAGAAACTTACCCAACATGATGACTAATTGTTGTAATCTGGGACACTCATTCCTTTTATTGTATGCATCCAGTGTAATAGTATATTCTAGAAGAGGATTTTAACTTGCTTTAAAACATAAATTATCCTGACAGAGCTTCTCTGAAGGAGATAAAACTTACACGAGGGAAACGTCAGAGCCAGAGAGACTGAGGGACTTACCCAGCCGCAGCATCGGTGAATCAGTCAGCTGCAGAGCAATTACAGGAATCCTACTCTGCAGCCCATGCACTAAGGATCCTCAGCATAATTAATGTACCAAAAAGAAAAACAAGCATTACTTCTCCACTGTATGCACTGCAATATATTCATATGTGTGTGCTATTATTTTATGAATTTAGGATAGGACATAGCTGGAATCCAACTGAAGAAATCACACCTCTGCAGAACTTACAAAACTTTGTACTGGCAGTAACTCATACTGTGAGAGCACCACAGGAAATACATGAAGGTATGAGCTTTCAGTACTGAAGGTAATCAAAGGTCTTTAGGGGGAACAGGGAGGCAAGGGCCTGATGACAACTCAGCTGCTCTGGAAGTATGATGTTCAGCCCTTTCTCCTTCTGGATCTCTCAGTTTCTTGCAGATTTGGTACACACAGCACCGTTAGACACCACCAAACTTTATTCAAAGGCACACTGTGTGTTTATAGGGGATTTATGACAGCACTGGAATCAGAAACAATTGTATTGATCACACCAGAACCAGAGAAATTATGTTCTCATATTGATGTCAGTTTTAAGAGAAATAAGCTGTATTACCTAACACCTGTATCTTGCTGTGAAAAGCTCTCTCTGATAAATTAAATCTTAGTACACACATCTTTTGCCAGCTTGGTCAATATAGTATTTACATGCATCAGTAAAAAACACACGGTTTTTATTCTCAAAATAATAACTTGTTTTACACCCAGGACTGGGATTCTCAAAAGTGGCAAATCACAGGATCCAGCATCACCATTATGTTGCAAGAGGTTACCTGAAGGGTAATCCTAGCAAATGCTTTCCTCCTCTTAGGTAACTTAACAGAACTGAAAACAGCTGACATCTGCGTACCTCCAACAGCCACCCTGCAACATCCACAAGATTCATGGAGTTCACTGGCATGTGAGAGGTGTCCTTGCCAAAATCTTTTTGACCTGAGGTGACATGAGCAGCATTCAAAGCGCCCAGTCACTGAACAGAGACCGTGCCTGATCAAAATGCACAACCAGTTGTCAGCTCCTGTTGAAGGGACATTTGGCCTGAGTGGGCAGAGCAAAGTGGGATGCTCAGGGTTGGATCCAAACCTGACTCCTGCATGCCGTGGGGGCGACTGTGCAGAACATATTGGTTTTTTAGAAATTAGGCCTAGAAAAAAAAAATCCCACACATGTTTCTTGTTTCAGCCCCCACCCCTTAAACTCAGATTTATTTATATTTTCAATAAACCCATCCCCTGGGTTTAATAGTAGGCATTGTAAAGGCTGAAGTTTGGTGAATCACATCCCGCAGCAGCATTTTAGCCCAATGCAAGGGAAGTGTTTTTTGCAGGGCATTTCTTGCACTGGGCCTATCTCCCTCTGTACCATCAGATTTGGGACTGGTGCCCCAGCTTTACAGCAGAGGAATGCCGATGAGGAGCTGGAAGTTCTCATTGTCAGCCTGCCACTGACTCTCTGTGTGACTTTGGAATTAAACACAATTTGCCCATGGCTCACTGTGTCCCTTTTTGTCAAAGCTGAGCCACACTGACAGAGGGTGATGTGTGGGGGAGGTTTACACTACCACTGCAATTTCATGTGCTATCCGTATCCTGTGGACAAATAAATACATTCACTTCTAAGGACAGTCAGTCTGTGCCATCCATCATCACTATAGACACATAGAGGGGGGAAATGGTTGTGAAATATGCCCAGAATTTGAGTTGGTTTTGATGCCAGTGGATGAGATGCCATTTCTTGGTGAAACAAACAACAAGAAGAACAAACAAACAAACAAAAAAAGCTGAATGAATGCTTGAAACTGTAATAATTGTGAGTAGCAAACAGGGTTTCTCTTTCAAGATCATCTACACATTTACTACACTATCATTTCTAATTCATATTAATCAGAGGGTTCGTGAACTCGTAACTGAGAGTTATTTGCAGCATAAATAACTTGATCTGGCTTCTAAAAATACACATTAAATATGAAACAATAGGGTTAAATATAAGCAACCTTTAGGTAATTAACCTGCTGTTTCCAAAAATTAATTTAGTCTGTACAGGTGGTAAGACAGCACCCATCAGCATGGCATGAAAATGCTGCTCAGGATTTAGGAGGCCAAAGAAGGAAATGAAGCTCTGTAAATTGTGTTTGTTTCTCTGCTGGGTAGGTAGTTATTAAAAAAAGGAATAAGCTCAGTATAATTACACTGCAATAGCATGGTAACTACAGCATATTTACAGCCACCCTCTAATAACAGATAACCAACATACTTTTTCTCCCAGTGACTTGGCAAGTAGAAGCAAACTCAAATTGAATCCTGGTTTTGCAGCTCCGTGCAGTCTCTTCGCCCCATTATTACACTGCTGCTAACTCTGGCCTCAGACTGTCAATATCTTCCCTGCCATGGTTTACACTGGTAGTTGTTATTATATCAGACCATGAAAATTGATGGTGATAAGGCACTCTCTAGGAAGGCTCTATACATGTCAGTTATTCAAAATATGTCTCGTTAAATAAATATTTACAAGACTTTTGTTATTTAGCTTCTAAACTGTTTGGACTGAGGCAGCTTTTGAGCGGTTGAAGAGCGTTCCAAAGAGTTACTGCTGATTAATCCATGTAAACCACACCACTGTGCTAAAAATTGCTATGGTGGTTCCTAACTGCCAAGTCTATATCCTTCCAGCCTAAGAAATACAGGACATATTTTCCTTTGTAATAAAATCTCTCGATAAAAGCAATAAAAAAAATACTAGTCCAGAACATGTGATTATCCTGGGGGAGTGGAGGGGAATCATACCCATGGGATGACAGGGAAGTTGACTCATTCATGTGACTGGGAGAATGGTTAAGGCTTTGGGTTATCTGAGCTACAGAAATAGGGGGAAACCTTCAAACAGAAAGAGGGAAGATGAAAGCTATTCATTTAATAACCTAGGAATAATAGAGATTCATTTAACAGAGTAGTAATAATTCAGCTATAATTGATCATCCCCGGAACAGATTTTGTTTTGTCCTGAAGAAAGCCAAAGAACTACACAAATAAAATGAAAAGGGGAGTGCAGAGAGAGAGAGAGAGAAAAAAAAACTAACCAAACAAAAACCCCCACTCCTGTTCCTTAGCTTCAAATGTCTCTGGCTTTTCAAGACCCCTATATCAGTGCTGTACAAGGATTTCAAAACAGCCAAACTAATGAGGCTACATAAGGCAATAATGATGAGGCTCTGAGAGGGCAGACTCTTTTCACTCCTAAAGATTTCTCCTCAGCAAGCCAAGTTTCCTGGCGTAAAACCCAGAGAGCAAGGATGTTTTCCATGCTTTCAGGGTCAGGCTTGTGAGTGTGTGTGTGTGTGTATGTCTCTAGGTTTCACACTGTGCCTCAAGCAGAGTCATCCAAGAAGCGACAGAGCTTCACGCAGAGCCAAGCCAGCTCCCGCACGCAGCTTTCCACGAGAGGGAGCAACTCACCAGCACAAAAACCCCCTTCGCCCAGACCAGCCACCGAATTCACTTGGAGCTCTCAATTTACAGAGCTGACAGCAACCTTGATTTTTATCAGTTCTACTAGATTTGAGAATCATACACCCATTACTGATTTTTCATGCCTAAAGTCACAGTGGCTGCGTGTGTATTTATGCATATCAGGGGAGAGTTAAAATGGACATCACTTATTTAGAGAAGTGATCCTTTCAATGAAAAGGAAACATTCATGCTTCCAGCTTTGTAACAGCTGCTGGGCTAATTATTAGGATGCAAAAATGATGGATTTACCAAAGCAATCAAGTGAAGGCTTATTCTGTTGGTGCCGAGTGGAAGGGGCCTCAGAGCTGCTGGGGAATTTAAGCTGGGAGGGAGGTAATTCTAGATTTGCCTGAAGTGTGCTACCCGTGGAAGGTACTGGCTGCCGTTCAAGCTTCCTTTCTCTGCAGCCACCCCTTTTCCTCCCTAACAGGAGAGCGGAGAAGCAAAAACAGCTGTCAAAAAGGGTTCGATGTTATTGATAAGCCCTTTGTGTCAACCGAAGCCCCTCCACTAGCGAGTCCAAACAAAACAACTCGAAATCTGCGTATCGGTGGAAAAACATGTTGGGCCGCATGTGGAATAAAGCAACAAGAAGTAAGTGCGAGTGTAACAGTCACAGTCGATTTTTACAAATGACTCTGCAATCCGCGGAGGAAATCCCCGGAGGGACTCAGAGTTGTAGTCCTGATCCCTTTCCCTCCCCACCCCATCCCCTCCCCCTGCCAGCAGCCACTGCAGCTCCTCTTCCATTTACAACTCAGCATTGACAGAGCTGGCTTTTCCCAGCTTTCCCCCCCCCCACACACACACACTCTTTTATGTTGTTTGTTTGTTTAGGTTTTTTGTTATTTGTTTTTTTTCCTGTCTTGCATTAGGAAATATATTTTGCTTACTTCTTCCGGACCGTTGCACTTTAAGCATGCCTGTTGAACTGCAGGAGAAAGGGAAGCAGTTTCTTCCCCACTGACCATTGCCCATTTGCAGGGCACTGGACCAGCAGTATGAGCACAGCTGGAGGGAAGGTTGGTCCTGGGTTTAGAATCTTGTCATGATGGGCTTAGATCTGAGAGTTGCAGCTAAGCCCTGTGCTGGATTTCAGAAACCTGGCTTGCATTTGCACCTCTGCATTCTATTTTTTTTTAGCAGAGAGATGACTATCTTGTTCCTCCTGTAGCTTTCAGTTCTCTTGCCTCCAAGGTAGAAAAGTGTTGGTGTGGCACAAAGCCAAACAAAAGCTGAACAAAGCCGTGATGCCTGCTTCTTTATTATAGTGAGAAATGGGCTAGTTAATATTGCCAGTGAGCTTGGGACTTTATCTGTAGGACATATCCAACACAGATGGATTTGGTGTGAGCTTCTTCAGGTCAAATCTTTCTCCCCAGAATGACTGGAAGCTGCAGTGATTTGGAAAAAGTAACTTCCCTCTGCAAGTAATATCCATTTTTATACAATCTCAACCTGACCCAACCCACAGTCAATGCAAATGTCAAAACACATAAGAAAGTGTATTAGAACATTTGCTTCCTACTGGAAAGAAGAATAGCTCTCTTGTCTCCCAAGGAAAAAAAAAGAAATTGGAAATGTGAAATTCTTGGTCTTGTTTTGCATATGACATTTTCTCAGACTTTTGCTTTCAGGGCAACAAGAGTCATGGTGTTTAAACCAATAGCCAAACTATGTGCTAATTTGAAATTTATTTTACATCTTTGCACTTAATAGCTATCTTTCAACATTCATGATTCCAGACTGGAAAGTCCTAACAGGCATCTGGGGACAACCCCAGCCCTCTGTGCGTGTCTGTGCATTAGGGGTCACAAGGCATGTCCAATACATTAAGACCATGACGGTTACAGCCCAGCTGTGTAGGTTTGACTCCAGTTGAAACTACAACTGCAGTAGCTCTGGAAGTCTGGGGTTTAATCACTGGTGTGGTAGACACCACCTTGCCAGCAGTGGAAATCATGTGCCCTTTTAGTCTACCACTTATTTTTATCCTTTCAGCACTGCAGAATGTGGCAACACAATAGGTTTGCAGTGCAAATGCTCGTCTGTGCTAAGCAGACTGATGTGACCCAAACACATTTGGTACTTCTCATCCTGCACAGTGTCAAGTCCCAGTGAGATCTGTCACATGCAAAGCAATATATGAATTGTCCTTGTTGTTTGATGTATTAAGAACCATTCATAAGTATCATGCTATGCTATAAGCTTAACTGGAATCTCAGGATCTAAAATAAGGGCTGGAAATGTCTGGCCTTCAACAGGAGTTGAGATGGAATGTCTCAACCAGGAACTGATTCAGGTGATAAAATTCCCTCTTCATTCACCCCCAAAGAAAGGCAAAAAGAAGAGCCTAAATATGTAATTGTGACTTCTGTTGTTACCTGATTCAGTGTCATCTGCACCAAAGGTGGCCATGACCTGCAACCCAGAAACCACAACACACAACTGTGTTTGGTTCCCAAGTCACTGAAGTCATCCTGGTGGTTTCAGAAACAAAAGGGTGGAGGCTCAGGGGAATGTATCTAAAATTATCATCAAAGAAGTACACCAATTTATTCTGCAAGAATAAGGACTTCACTGCTAAACATTTGGTGCAACAGCTCCTGTTTCCTCACCAGAAGGACATAGTCTCCACTGTCAGCAACTCAGCAAACTTCAGGGTAGGCTCTCTATTCTTCAAGACCTCACCACTTGCTCTTGGAGGCCTGTAAGCCAAGTTTCACCCTTTCACAGCCAGCATATGACTTGTTCACAGCCACAGAGGAGGACAATACTTGAGATGAAACTACAGTTAATGCTATACTTAAGGACTTCTAGGTCTTAGAAGAGCCTTAGTGAAGCTCCTGTCATAGTTCCTTAACCCAGTGTCCAGCCTCTCAAATGAAAATGTCTACCTTAACGTCCTCAGGACTTCTTTTCAACATTTGTGAATCTGATTCTGTGTTAGTCTAAAAAAGCAGCCACAACATCTCTTCCAATAAGAAGAAAATTTAAAAAAAACTTTACTCTGCTTTGTCTTCTGAAATTTGAATGTCATCTGGCAGAATCTTATCCTCAGGAAGATACCACCATCACAAATCTGCCCAGGCACCTGTGAGGTGCTGATAGACGGAAAGGATTTCTTTTTGCTTCATCTCACTCCACAATTCCTACATACTCTGAGTGCCAGCAGTGTTCTGCTCCTTGCCCAAGCCTAGAGCCATTAGCAACTAATACTAAAATAGCTGCAGGGAGTAGGCTGAGGATCCATCTCTGGAAAAGGAATAGCCTTAAGAAATGTCTAAAAGAAACTAGTGACATGCTAACCTATTTTCACATGGGTGTTTGCCCCATTTTTGTAGTGTTTCCAACTATCACTGTCAGAGACAAGATATGTGGATACATGATGTTACTGCCAGAACTCTTCTTAGACTATTAGGAATTTTATAGAAAAGGAGTGGCTTTATTGCTGCCCTCCAATGGTTTTTTTTTTTTTTTTTCAATTTTGGAAATTTCAGCCAGAAAAAGTAATGAAATATTTTGAGTTATTTGTGGTGCCAAACAAAAAGCACCTTTTTTTTAACACCCCCCCCTTTCCCATTTCTGACTGTTTCTCCAGTGAAAAGTAGCACATGATTTATCTCTCCATTGTATAACAAATGTAAGTGTTATATCAGAGTTTTCTGAGTGTGCTTAAATCAATAATGATAATAGTAACTCAGCTGCAGTGTTATTCAATAACGCTATCCAGCTCTGAAAGAATAATGGCATACATTCCCATGGAAGCAGAAACGAATAGCTGCTTGTATGTTTACAGCTATAGGTACCTGACTCCTCATCCCAGAAGCATAATATGAGCAAATTCATTGAGGAGTTGTATTCTGATGTTACATTTGCACATGGGCAATGTGTGATGTGTACATGTACATGCCTACTCTGGAAAAGCTGATTTACAATGGCCAGTTTAGAAAAGAATATGCAAAATACAGAATCATAGAATGGTAAGGTTGGAAGGGACCACAAAGATCATCTAGTTCCAACCCCCTGACATAGACAGGGACACCTCCCACTAGTACAAGTCACTCAAGGCCTCATCCAACCTGGCCTTGAACACCTCCAGGGAAGGAGCAGCCACAACCTCCCTGGGCAACCTCTGCCTGTGTCTCACCACCCTCACTGCAAACAACTTCCTCCTAACATCCAGTCTAAATCTTCCCTCTACCAGTTCAAACCCATTGCCCCTTGTCCTGTAATTGCAAGACTTTGTCAATAATCCCTCCCCAGCTTTCCTGTAGGCCCCCTTCAGATACTGGAAGGCTACTCGAAGGCCTCCTGGAAGCCTTCTCTTCTCCAGGCTGAAGAGCCCCAACTCTCATAGCCTGTCCTCATGGCAGAGATGCTGCTGCCCTGTAATCATCTTCATGGCCTCATCTGGACCCACTCCAACACTTCAATGTCCTTCCAGAGTTGGGGACTCCAGAACTCCAGATGGGGTCTGAGGAGAGCAGAGCAAAGGGGCAGAATCCCCTCCCTTGCCCTGCTGCCCACACTGCTCTTGCTACAGCCCAGGACTCAGTTGTTGTCTGGGCTGCACTCAAACTGCAGCCTCATGTTGAGATTTTCATGATCTTGAGCATATGGAAATATCTCTGTTTTAATGTTTGAGGATATTCCTGTTTAAAGAGAAAAGAAAGACTGCCTAAAGGTTGGAATTATTAAACTGCCTAAGGAATGGGTAGTTAACGCAAAGGTCGGAATCATGTATTTAATGTAATTAATCTCCCCATGTCTTGATAGAGCCAGGGCAGGGGCCCTAAATCAATGTTATGTTTGAGGTGTGATGTAACACAAAGGTACAAAAAGTTAAGGATGGAATGTCAGCCTTAACTTTAAACATCCTTTTATTTGTTAAACTGTAGAACATAACACTAACCTTACTTAAACATTGCATTTGGTGTGTTACATAAAACCCTGGTGTGTAAAAGCAGGTAACTGAGTAACATTCAATCAGCCACGCAAACAAAAACCACTTTCTTGCAGTCTTTGAAAGGGCTTTTTGGACATGGCTTTGTTAAATAGCAGTAGCAAGGATTCAGAATTGGTCTACCTGTGTTAATTAATTCCCAGCTTGCAGACCCCTCTGCTGCCAACCTGATTAGATTGTGAATAAGTGACAGGATTCTCTGCTTTCCTCAGTTGTGGCTTAAAAACCTTGCAAACTCCTCAGCCTGTGGAAGCTGCTTGTACTAATTGTTTAATAAAGTTCCCTTCTAACATAAGCTAGAAAGAAGGAAAGGACAGGTCCCAGCAGCCCTTTTCTCAGCATCATTTGCATATTTGCTACTTAATAGTCTCATTAGCACCATCTGTTGGGAACCCACTAATAATGCAGTCCAAAAGGTAAATCTCTCGAGATGTGAGAAATCACAAGGACAGACCAGTAACATGGACAGGATTTACTTTCAAGCCAGTTAGCATGCAGAAAGCACTGATCTGGCTGGACTGCGGCCTTCAGGTTCCACCACTAGTGGCAAACAAAAAAAGCCCAGAGCACTTTACTGGTCCTGCCCTCAAAGAGGACCACAAAACTTCAATCCACCAAATTTATAGCAGGCAGAAAACTTCTCAGCTCTTTGCAGGAGATGCCCAGCACTTCATGTCATAGGTTTTTGAAGAATCCTCCTAGACTAGGAGTGTGTTAGAAAGGGCCACCCAAGCCTCGTGACACGTAGCAGCTTTCCAAACCTGGTGGCTCAGCACAGCAGATGTCTGGGTCTCGACAAGAGCTGTTAACTCACACACACACACACAGAGGGTGCAGGTATCAGAACATGGTGTAGTGAACTGGAAGGGTGTAAGAGCTGGGAATTCTTCAGCGAGTGAAACTGAAGCACCACTTACAATAACAGCAAATTATATCAGCTGGGAGACCTCTGAAAAGGTTGACATTGCCAAATTATTATTGGAGTCCAACTCAAATGTCACTGCTTGGTTTGTTTTCACAGTTGGTCAACCTCAGAACTGAGATTTAAATACCAAAGGCAAGGCTGTCTCCTCAGCCTAATCTAAACTGGACTTTACCCACCAACAGCCCAGGGAGTGATGAGTGTCCTAGGCAGAGAATCAACACACACTTGAAACTGCAGCAAAGTGCAGTGCCAACAGAGCCAATGGAGCTAACCAGGGGTGGTTTTGCTACTCACCCTTCCACTTTGTGATGGTTTGGGAGTTCCTCGCCCCCCTCCACTTCGTAAAATCCCCCAGACTAGACTCAGCCAACTGGAAGTTAAGGACTGAAGCTCTATTTACAGCTTAACACAATATACAAGCAGATATGTACACAATAGACAGGAATATTTACAGAGATATACAAGTTAAAGGTAATACACAAACACAACTCCCCTCCCAGAAATCAGAGTCCCCAGGAGGGGCTCCCAAACACCCTTCCACCTCCTTCCCACCCCTCTATCTCACCCCAAGGTTTGCCTTACATGCAAGGTGAGTTTGGAGGATCAGCCAGGGGGATTAGAAGCAGAGTGGTTAGTTAGGTTATTCAGCAGAGAGGCCAAAACAAAAAAACAGAGAGAGAGCCCAAGACTTTCCAAGAGAGTGCCTTATCTATGTTTCTATTCCTATTCTTATACACCTCAGCAAGCCTATGAGTGCACTGGACATCACCATTGTTTGCATTTCACAGCCTATAATACAATTTTCTCCACTAAATTACTCCAATTAGCCTCAAACCAGCACACACTTTTAGCTTTCTTCGAGCCCTGTACCATATGCAACTGCTTATCCTTCACTATTAAGTTCCATGAGACAATCACTGAAAATATTTTACATCCCTTCTATCAATACAGGTGGTTATACCATTAAATGGAGATTAATACAAATTAATAGGAGCCACATGAATTCCTTCCTTTCATTCCAAATTCTTTCCTTTCTAGCAAGCCACGTTCTCTCCTCTCAGACCCCCTGAATTCCTATTATCACTAGATGCAAGCAGGTAAATTCAGAATCCAAACCTACCCCCAGAGTATTGATTTTTCTGGATCAGGTTCATTTTCCACTAAATAATACACCAGCTCCACTTCTGCTTGCACAACCAGCCTGAGCTAAGGTGTGTCAAGACTGGAAACCTGAATGTCTGCTTCCAGTACTGGATTTAAATCACACNTACAATAAAATGATTTAAAAATTACATTGTAAAGGCTACTTAATACTTTTAATGAATAATAGACTTTCTCTCTGTGTTTTTTTTTTTTTTTTTTTTTTTTGGCAAAATGTTTAGTGGTTTCTGAATTAATCCAAGCATGATGTTCAGTTCCAGGGACCATTGTTGACTTCTTTCCCAGCCTCTCTTTTTCTGGAATTCTCCTTTTTAGGCAAGAACAGCTGTGCTCTTATATCTCTGCAATGTGGCCATGTTACAAAGGTGAATACTTTTGCATTTGTTCCATCACTTTCTGTTTAATTCAAAACTAATTGCTGATACTTTTTTTCTTTTTTTTTCTTTTTTTTTTTTTTTAGGGCTTTGAAACTATGGGATGAGGTTAGCACACAGTAGTTCTGTTTTGTTCATAAAGGAATGCAGAATGGATTTGTTGAAAAAGTTATCTCAATTACTCACAGAAGGTTCTGTACAGGCTATTTAGGGCCTCCATCCTTCAATAGGATTCATTTGCATGATGGCAAAGACTAAACAGTTCTAATCTAGACTGATGCCCCTATCTCTGCATCCATGTGAAAAAAAATAGTCCCTCCCACTGCAGCATTTTCAGGCTAAGTATACAACAGGGGTAGAAGGAACTGAGATGAAGAGGGTGAAGTGGCTGGGGCAGCAAGTTGATGGAAGATGTTCTACTTTCCTTTTTATGATTTTATCTCTGAATTAGCTTATATTGCAAAAAATAAATATTATATGTACATTGAACTGTTAGAGCAGGTCCAGAGAAGGCTATGAAAATGATCAGAGGGCTGCAGCAGCTCTGCTATGAGGACAGGCTGAGAGAGTTGGAGCTCTGCAGCCTGGAGAAGAGAAGGCTTCAAGGAAACCTTAGAGTAGCCTTCCAGTATATAAAGGGAGCCTACAGGAAGACTGGGGAGGGATTATGGACAAAATCTTGCAATGCCAGGACAAGGGGCAATGGGTTTGAACTGGCAGAGGGGACATTTAGACTGGATGTTAGGAAGAAGTTGTTTGCAGTGAGGGTGGTGAGACACTGGCACAGGTTGCCCAGGGAGGTTGTGTCTGCTCTCTCCCTGGAGGTGTTCAAGGCCAGGTTGGATGAGACCTTGAGACACATAAACTTTGCCAAGTTTTTTCTCCCTCTCTTTGCCTTTACATACATATGCATGTCTTTTCCCCACAAGCATGGGAAAGCAGACAGGTATTTTAATATTTTAAACTTAGATATACAAGATTACTTCAACATTTTTAATTCCCTCTTTCCCATTTTTCTCAGCCAAAGACCATTTATGAAATATGCCCTGAACTTGCTTTTAGCATTAATGTCCCTGGACCTTAATTAGACTTTCAGCTATTACCCACTGAAAAATCATTGCCCCCACTTGATGTCCATTGGCAAGTTTCAACACAACTTTCACAGAACAGTTCTGAAATAAATTTTTGTTCTTTTCAAAGATTTTTTTCCCCCTTTTTTAACATTTAGTGTGTTTTACTGCTTAATAACATATTTATAAGAGCTCCCCTACCTGCCTCTTTCTGGAATTATAAAGCACACAGACCCACCTGCAGCCTGCAATGACAGTATTTACAAGCTTTGAGAGAGATTGCAATATTTTCCCTACAAGTTTGTTCTACATTTTTCCTTTCCAGCTGCTAATGGCTCTTAGAAAGTAGAATATCTAGAGGTTAAGGTGGGACTTATCCACACAACTTAAAACTCTGCAAGTCCCTACTGTACTTTAATGTAAAGGAAATTCACTTTTCCCCAGGCAGTTTGGTTTGTTCTATCTGCATATATGCTGTAGAGCTATAGGAGCTCTGTTTAGGTGACACAGCAGGGTTGATGACAGTTGAATACCACTGAAATCAAATGCTGCCATGTTCCCTGTCAATAGAATACAGCTCTGCTGCAAATTTGGAATGTCTTTGAATGACTTGATTTGTGCTCTTTTTCCTTTGGTTTGTGGAAATGTGCCTATTCAAACTGATTATTTGAGATTAGATAAGCAAAGTATCTGACTGAACATGAAGACAAGGGAGAGGGAAGAACAGGCACATCTTGCTCCAGAAATGAAAGTTGGTAGGATGGATTTCCTCACAAGAAGTTGTAAAGTTTTATCGAATAATGTCATAGATAATTCATTAGCAAAATCATGGAATTGCAGAATGACAGAATCATAGAATGCACTGGGTTGGAAGAGATCTTTAAAGGTCATCTGGCCCAACTGCCCTGCAGGGACATCCCCAACTAGATCAAGCTGCTCAAAGCCCCATCAAGCCTGACCTTGCATGTCTCCAGGGATTGAGGGGATTGAGTCCAGCATCAGTAAGTTTGCAGGTGACACCAAGTTAGGAGCAGATGTGGATCTGTTAGAGGGCAGGAGGGCTCTGCAGAGGGTCCTGGAGAGGCTGCACAGATGGGCACAGTCCAACACCAGGTGTTTTAACAAGTCCAAGTGCCAGATTATGCACTTGGGCCACAACAACCCCAAGCAGTGCTACAGGCTGCGGACAGATTGGCTGGGGACAGATTGGCTGGGGAGCAGCCAGGCAGAGAGGGACCTGAGGGTGCTGGTTGGCGTATGAACATGAGCCCAGGTGGCCAGGAGAGCCCATGGCGTCCTGGCCTGGATCAGGAATAGTGTGGCCAGCAGGAACAAGGAAGTCCTTCTGCCCTTGTACTCAGCACTGGTCAGACCACACCTTGAGTGCTGTGTCCAGTTCTGGGCCCCTCAATTTGGGAAAGATGTTGAGGCACTTGAATGTGTCCAGAGAAGGGCAGCAAGGCTGGGGAGGGGCCTGGAGCACAGCCCTGTGAGGAGAGGCTGAGGGAGCTGGGGGTGTGCAGCCTGTGGAAGAGGAGGCTCAGGGCAGACCTCATTACTGTCTACAGCTACCTGAAAGGAGGTTGTAGTCAGGTGGGGTTGGTCTCATCTCCCAGGTACCCAGTGACAGAACAAGAGGACATACTATCAAGCTGTGCCAGGGCATGTTTAGGGTGAGCATTAAGGAGAAATTCTTCACTGAAAGAGTGATTGCCCATTGGAATGGGCTGGTGGTGGAGGTGGTGGAGTCACCAGCCCTGGAGGTGTGTAAGAGGAGCCTGGATGAGGCTCTTAATGCCATGGTTTAATTAATTAGAAGGGTTAGGTGATAGGTTGGACTCGATGATCCTAGAGGTCTTTTCCAATCTGGCTAATTCTGTGATTCTGTGGTGGAGCCTCCATCACCTCCCTGAGCAACTTGTTCTAGTGTTCCACCACCCTCATAGTAAATAATCTGATTTTAATGTCCAGTATAACATATGAGATCTGTTCTGTCAGCATGAACAGACTAGCAGCTGGATTCCATATGTCTGGCATACTGAAACCTATGAACAGAGGAATTTTCATTGACATTTCAGGAAAATGTAACTAACCCTAAAAAGCATCTCATGATGGCTGCTGCCAGAGGAACCACTTGAATCAAACTTGATTTGTCCTACATAATTTAGGATTCAGTACCTTTCCTGAGATGTTAGGAGGGAAGACAAAACAAGCCCTTTCACATCCCAAATCTAACTGGTAGCTGGCCTCTGCTTATGCCTTGGTGAAGTGTCCATGAGACACTTCAAAAACGTCTGTGTCACTCTGACACAGAATGAGAACTCCTTTTTGTGATTGCCTGAAAGGAAGATTGGCTCAATTACTGCTCTGCTTGGGAAATACTATCCTGAATCAAATGAGCAGAAGTTAAGAAAACCTGCCTCAACTGTGAAATTTAAGGATATACAATTTTCAGGAAAACCATTGCTAGATACTTGGACAAAGCATTTAAACACTTCAACTTAATCATAGCCTTCATATTCCTAGAATTAATGTGTTCCTTGAACATCACAGAAACCTTGTGAAAAGAACTATCAATCCTCCTAATTCCCACTACACCTTTAATTATGTATGTGTGTTTAAATGTATGTGTACATATACATAAATACACACACACACACAGGATGGAGAGGTGTGCCCAGGCCAAGTTCATGACATTCAACAAGGCCAAGTGTAAGGTCCTGCAGCTGGGTAGGCACAATCCCAAGCACAGCTCCAGGCTGGGTGGGGAATGGTTGAGAGTAGCCCTGAGGAAAACCACCTGGGGGTGTGGGGTGATGAAAAGCTCAACATGAGGCTGCAGTGTGAGTGCAGCCCAGACAGCAACTGCGTGCTGGGCTGCAGCAAGAGCAGTGTGGGCAGCAGGGCAAGGGAGAGGATTCTGCTCCTTTACTCTGCTCTCCTTAGACCCCACCTGGAGTCCTGTGTGCAGTTCTGGAGCCCCCAGCACAGGAAGGACATGGAACTGTTGGAGCAGGTCCAGAGGAGGCCACAAAGATGCTCAGAGGGCTGCAGCATCTCTGCTGTGAGGATGGGCTGAGAGAGTTGGGGCTCTGCAGCCTGGAGAAGAGAAGGCTTCCAGGAGACCTTAGAGTAGCCTTACAGGAAGGCTGGGGAGGGACTATTGACAAGGTCTTACAATGATAGGACAAGGGGCAATGGGTTTGAACTGGCAGAGGGGAGATTTAGACTGGATGTTAGGAGGAAGTTCTTTGCAGTGAAGGTGGTGGACACCTCCCACTAATACAGGTTACTCAAGGCCTCATTCAACCTGGCCTTGAACACCTCCAGGGAGGGAGCAGCCACAACCTCCCTGGGCAACCTCTACCAGTGTCTCACTGGAAAGAATTCACTGTAAAGAACTTCCTCCTAACATCCAGTTTCAATCTCCCCTCTGCCACTTCAAACCCATTGCCCCTTGTCCTGTCATTCCAAGACTTTGTCAATAGTCCCTCCCCAGCCTTCCTGTAGGTCCCCTTCAGATACTGGAAGGCCACTCTAAGGTCTCCTGGAAGCCTTCTCTCCTCCAGGCTGCAGAGCCCCAACTCTCTCAGCCTGTCCTCATAGCAGAGCTGCTACAGTCCTCTGAACATCTTTGTGGCCCTCCTGTGGATCCGCTCCAACAGTTCCATGTCCTTGCTGTGCTGGGAGCTCCAGAACTGCACACAGGACTCCAGATGGGGTCTGACCTTCTGAAGGCAATCATAGATTTGATATAGGTCATTGCAACATACTGCCCTCAATGATATTTTTCATATCAGATCCATGATATCCTATAGCAGCTATAGAAACATTATTTCCCCTCATAATACTTTTTCCTGTAACCATTTTTTTTCTTTTGTTTTGTTTTGTTTTTTTTTTTTTAATACTGAATCTTCTTAAAAGTTGGATTGGACATGTACTGAGTTTTTCTTTGGATACGCTTTTCTACGTTAAAATCAATGTATTGCACCTTTTTCATCCACTTAAAAAGTCCACTGCTTGCTGATAGCCTCAGGTCTATAAAAATGGAATGTCCTTTCTGATAAGGTTAATTAACAGCTCTGCTCGAGTGGCTTAATTGAGTATAAATTTCCTATTATTCTTACACAGCTCCAAAGGATTCCATTTCTTTCTCTTTTTTTTCATCCTTTTTTTTTTCCCCTTTTCTTTTCTTCTTGTCTTACATTTTCACCTTTTTGGGTTTTTTTTTCTTTTTTTTTTTTTTTTTTTTTTTTTTTTTCTTTTTCATTCTGTCCTTTTCCAGTTTGTTCCAAATCTGACTCAAGGAACAGGACAAAAGCTCCCTTCAGCATGGGACACAAAGAACTGTTGTCCACTGATACACTTCAGTTTTGAGCTGCCAAATATCACACACAGAAAAAAATAGACAATTGGACTCCTTTCAAGGATACCATGTTTAGATCATGACTAGACCTACAGGTTTTAGTCCTTCTGTGACCATCATGGTCATAATGACATTTACATAAAGAGTGCTAGGTGGGACCATGACTAGCAGATTCAAACATCAATCTGATTCCTTCATCACAGTATCACAGTATCACCAGGGTTGGGAGAGACCTCAAAGATCATCAAGTCCAGCCCGTCACCACAGCCCTCAAGACTACACCATAGCACCAAGTGCCACATCCAAACCTGCCTTGAACACCTCCAGGGACAGTGACTCCACCACCTCCCTGGGCAGCCCATTCCAGCAGTCAATGACTCTCTCTGTGAAGAACTTTCTCCTCACCTCCAGCCTAAACTTCCCCTGACACAGCTTGAGACTGTGTCCTCTTGTTCTGGTGCTGCTTGCCTGAGAGAAGAAGGTAACCTCCCCCTGGCTACAACCACCCTTCAGGTAGTTGTAGACAGCAAGAAGGTCTCCCCTGAGCCTCCTCTTCTCCAGGCTAACCAATCCCAGCTCCCTCAGCCTCTCTCCATAGGGCTGTGCTCGAGGCCTTTCACCAGCCTCGTTGCCCTTCTCTGGACACACTCAAGCACCTCAATCATAGAATCATAGAATGGTAAGGTTGGAAGGGACCTCAAGGATCATCTAGTTCCAGCACCCTGCCATAGGCAGGGACACCTCCCACTAGTACAGGTTACTCAAGGCCTCATCCAATCTGGCCTTGAACACCTCCAGGGAGGGAGCATCCACAACCTCCCTGGGCAACCTGTGCCAGTGCCTCACCACCCTCACTGTAAAGAACTTCCTCCTAACATCCAGTCTAAATCTCCCCTCTGCCAGTTTAAACCCATTGCCCCATGTCCTGTCGTTGCGTTTTCCTTCTTCAACTGAGGGGCCCAGAGTACTGGACACAGTACTCAAGGTGTGGCCTAACCAATGCAGAGTCCAGGGGGAGAATGACCTCCCTACTCCTGCTGGCCACACTGTTCCTGTTGCAGGCCAGGATGCCATTGGCCTTCTGGGCCATATTGCAGTGAAACTGGGCAGTCTGGCTTCTGATAGTATAAGCTCAGATCTTATACTACCAGCTCAAACTGCTGGTTGATAGCATAACTGTGGGATTCTATTATTTTCTTTAGCATCATATATAGGCATCTTCTTTCTGGTCATTCACAGCTCTTCTGGGATTTGAACAGGTGGTGCCTAACAAGCTATAGTTTCTTGTCTTAGCTGACACAATTTGAGGTGGAATCATGTTAATATTTTGTGTACTTTCAATTCTTATGATACAAAAATCACTTCAGTTACTATTGTCTGGGGTGAAACTGCCATATGAAAAGCATTCCATGAAGGGCCATGAAGATGATCAAGGGCTAAAACAGCTCTCCTATGAGCATAGGCTACAAGAGTTGGGGTTCTTTAGCCTGGAGAAGAGAAGGCTTCAAGGGGACCTTAGAGTAACCTTCCAGTATCTGAAGAGGGCCTACAGGAAAGCTGGGGAGGGACTATTGACAAGGTCTTGCAATGACAGGACAAAGGGCAATGGGTTTGAGCTGGCTGGGGGGAGATTTAGACTGGATGTTAGGAGGAAGTTGTTTGCAGTGAGGGTGGTGAGACACTGGCACAGGTTGCCCAGGAGGTTGTGGTTGCTACCTCCCTGGAGGTGTTCAAGGCCAGGTTGGATGAGGCCTTGAGTAACCTGTACTAGTGGGAGGTGTCCCTGCCTATGGCAGGGGGGTGGAACTAGATGGTCCTTGAGGTCCCTTCCAACCTTACCATGCTAGGATTCTATGATTCTGTGATTCTATGATTCTATGATTCTGTGATTCTATGATTCTATGATTTTATGATTCTATGATTCTATGATTCAAGCAAGTTAGAACGGGATGACTACTTGGAAATCAAAGCTTGTTCTCCTGGGGACCACAAAAATCTCTCCCCTAGAGTTTGTCACCACGTTCTGTAAAACAAAGATGTCTAAAGCTGTGGTGCCTAATTCACTGAAATTGGTACTTACCTTCGCAATGAGTCAATGATATTCAAATTTTCTTTCCTTTTCTCCTTTTTTGTATCTTTTCAACTGCTTTTAAGGAAAAATAAGCCCATTAATAATAATAATAAAGGCGAAAGACAGTAGGAATCATTCAGTCCTTTCCCTTCTAAAGTCATACTTAAAGTCTGCAGATGTAAAATGATAACTAAGTGCACTCTTCGTGTCCAAATACTGCAAACAAGTCATAGGCTGAGCCAGACCCAATCTCCAATGGACATAACCTGACACAAGGATTCCACCAGCTGCTTCTGCAAACAAACTTTGGCATCCACTATCCAAAGAGACAGAAATGTAATCATCCATACAATCTTGGAACAGCTCTCAAAACACTATCTTTACATAGCCAAGGATTTTAATTCCATCTACTTGATTGCAGTTATCTCAACTTCCACTGATCCCTTTGAGCTTAGATGACCTTGCCAGGGTTACAAGGAAGCAAAAGGCAGCTCAAAGAATTAACTTTTAATTCTCAGCCATCCTTTTTCTATATCTTTTCCCCACAGTGTGCAGAAGTAAGCTATAGTCTAAAGCGGGATCAGACATAGTCACTTCCCTAAAGCTGTTTTCTTCATCTATGTGCTAGACTAAAGAAAAAATGCACCCAACTGGTGCAGAAGTAGTAGTTTTTAGTTTCTTAGTACAAATATCAGGTACAAGAACGAAGCTGAAATGGTTTTCACATGTCACCAGACTCAGAGATGAAAGCATATCCTTATCAATATGCACAGTTTGGGTGTATTTTATTTTTCATGATGTGGCAGTGTAAACAAAAAGCCCACAAACATGCACCAGTAATGTCACTTGGAACATTTGTATTCACTGATTTTCATAACTGACTTGCTTTCAGGAGGCATTTGTATTAATATTTGTTTGATGTTTAGCAAATCTCCCTCTCTGTTCTTCTGATGAAATATTAAATCTGGGTTCTTTTGAAGACATTTTAGCTGCAGCCTAGTATCTGACATTATTTGTGAGCCTTTACAGTCCCAAGCATAATGTATAGCTAATATCAGTTCTAGTCTTGCTCCAGGAAAAATGTGTAGCAAAGCTACCTTCCACCCAGTGGGACCAGAACCTGGTTCTTATAGGAAAATGTATTCAGTGTGTACCCTCTCCTGCTTCTGTCAACTCTTCTCCAAAGATGTGAATTACATTCTGCAAATTCACAGAGGCATTTAACTCATGAGGCAATAGTTCCACTGCAAACACTGGAATTATCTTCCTGGGTAAAGTGTATGACCCCCCCCAAAATTATTGAAATTGTCAGCTGATCCTGGAGATACTCCAGTTTACACCAGGAACAGATCTAATAGAGTTTTAATTCATTCTGCTACACTATTTTAGGTGACCCAAGTGAGGAGTCCGATACTGTGGGAAGAACCAGCGCAAAAAGTTTGAAGGAGATCAGTGACTGTTGTGAGCTACAGGAGAAAAGAGAAAGATATGTTGGGAGAAAAAAAAACAACCAAAAAACCAAAACCAAAAAACCACCACCAAAAAATTGAGTTGGAACATAAAATCAGCACAGAAAACAAGGCATCAACTCTGACCTCAAATAAAACCTGCTGAGCACAACGTCCTAAAATCAGCCCAGAGACAACAATCGAGAGCCCAGTCAGTAGCAGATGTCATTGAGCACAACGTCCTGCAAAGGGGTAGTTGGATTTAGATCATACCTCTACCTCATAGAATCATAGACTCATAGAATGGTAAGGTTGGAAGGGACCTCAAGGATCATGTAGTTCCAACTCCCTGACATAGGCAGGGACACCTCCCACTAGTACAGGGCACTCAAGGCCTCATCCAACCTGGCCTTGAACACCTCCAGGGAGGGAGCAGCCACAACCTCCCTGGGCAACCTGTTCCAGTGTCTCACCACCCTCACTGGAAAGAACTTCCTCCTAACATCCAGTCTAAATCTCCCCTCAGCCAGTTTAAACCCATTGCCCCTTGTCCTGTCATTAAAAGACCTTGTAAATAATCCCTCCCCAGCCTTCCTGTAGGCCCCCTTCAGATACTGGAAGGTTACTCTAAGGTCCCCTTGAAGCCTTCTCTTCTCCAGGCTGCAGAGCCCCAACTCTCTCAGCCTGTCCACATAGGAGAGCTGCTTCAGCCCTCTGAACATCTTCGTGGCCCTCCTCTGGACCCGCTCCAACACTTCCATGCCCTTCCTGTGCTGAGAGTTCCAGAACTACACACAGGACTGCAGGTGAGAAAACTCAAGTTTTCTGAATTAGTATCCATGGGGACTTAGTTTATTTCCTTGCTGTTTTGCAGTGCTGAGAATTTGCACTCTGCTTTCTGATACCAATCTATAGTTTAACTGGAGTCCCATCTTTATCTTATTACAGAAAAAGAGTTGTGAGAGTAAGAAGACAAACTGAAGTTGAAAAGAGAGGTCAGAAAGGCTGGTCTGCAAGCACTGACATCTACTCCTCAACAGCAAGTATGATCCTGGTGGTCTGGCTTCAGCTTAGTCAAAAGTTAAGCTATGCTTGTTAGTTTACTGATTGGAGGTTTGTTTCTTTAGCATCTTTTGCTTTGAGATTTGTTTCTTCATCATCTTTCCCTTCAATATATGTTTCTTTTGCATCTTTCTCTTCAAGAGTTGTTTCTTTAGCATCTTTCTCTTCTATTTATTTATTTTTAAAATTTTGTCTTTTATTTTTAATTGTTGTTACTCTGCTTTGCCTGAAAGCTGCAGCATCTCACTGTTTATTATTCCCACTTCAGTCAAACCCTGTCCAAAATTAACACGTTGAGTTCTGCAGCTGCTTTCCAGATCCAGTTATGCCAAAATGCAAGGAAATGTAAAACAAACACATGGAAGCTCTTTCAATTAGCAGAGAATTTGATCCTGCAAAAGAAATTAAGCAGATAGGCAGTTTTACACTGATGAGTAAGCCTAACCGAACATTGATGAAGTTAATCATCTGTTTAAAGTGAGTGCAGGATCAGGTCCTAGGCAAAAATGAAAAAGCTACAGTAACAAGTGTATTTATGTTCTGTATTCCTTCTGGACTTTTATTAAGATCAAAGAGCTCTCTGAAAAGCAGAAAAGCAAATAGGTTGCAGATGAGTGAACCAAAAAAAAAGTTTCGAAGCAATTACTGATTTAAAGCACTTTTTTTTTTTTTTCTGTAAAGCTGCTAGCTTCATGGCTGGCACAAACAAATAACTGCATAAAACTCAATTCTCCCTCCTAATTCTGCAAAATTTGTAATAAAAATGAATCAGTAATTGAAAGTCAATGGGAGTTAGGCACCTTTTGTGCCTTTGAAAATCTCCCCCAAAGCCTTTTCATCTATGCCTTGCTGTTCTCTGCCTGGTTTTTATGAGGGTTTATTAAGAAGTAGCCATTTGAGACTCCAAACACAAAGCAAAAAAGAAAAAGAAGGGGAAAAAAAAACAAAAAAAAAGAAAAAGAAGGAAAGAAAAGGCAAAAGTCAATAAAACCAGAAAACTAGTTGGTCTGATCAGTGTCAAGTTACATTGTTTTCAACTTGAATTAACTGTAGCCATCAATAAAACTATAGAAATGGGGAAGCTGCTGTTATAAATTAATGATTATTTGCCGTGAGCTTTAACAGGGCTGTGTGCACCACATTTTATTGTGATGGTTTATTCTTATTTGGTACAACAGTAATTGGGTCTTAAACATGATAAAGCATCCTAAAGGCTGCGTTGGTAGCAAGAGCTGTCTGCAGCAGGTTTTTAACTCTAGTTAAAGAAGGTTAATCAAAGCTAATGAATCTATTTTATCCATTGCCACAAGTATATATATATATATTAAAAAAAAAATAGTACCATCAGATGAAGGAGCTAAAATATGAATTGTTCAACTGTGAACATATATTTTCAGCGTGGTAATTCTGCCAGCCCCTTGTTATATATTGGATATCTTAATATTTTGCTATGCTTCTACATCTGCCACTGGCCAGAAATAGGAAGAGCCTTCACTGCTAGAAGAGCAGTGGGGTTGTAGGTTTCACAATCTCAGAGCAGCCTGGTGTTTGATATGACAGCTATAAGGAGCCTAGATTAGACTTGTCTGACCACACTTTTGTGACAGTCCACAGCTGCACCCAACCATGGAAGGTGCCTCTGCCACAACTGCAATATGCTCCCCATTCTCAGAAAACTCTATTATCCTTCTCCCCCATCCTCACAAAACCCTGTTACCTTTCTCTGCATCCTCACAAAACCCTGTTAACCCCCTCCCTTCACTCTCCTACCCCCTGGTTTTTCTCTCCTCATGCTAGTTTTTGCATTTCTTGTAGTTTTGTGAACCTGGGGTGGCAGCAGAAGGAAAAAGACCAGGCCAACAGATTTGTGTATCTGGGTGTTAGCATGCATGGAGAGAGAGGTTTCTATACTAGTCACAGGGCAAGATTAGACAAAATTAAGTAGAGTGAGACTGCTACCATCCCGTCCTGACGAGATATCCTTCCTCTATTAGCAGTTCCATCACTTTCAGGCATAAACCAAGAAGCTAAAATCTGTCCCTTAGTGATGCTCACTCAATGTAACAAGGGGAGGAATTTTCCCAGGTGCTCTCTCGGCCATCTTTGCCAAGATGTAAAGCCTGCTGCTTGAATTTTGAAGCCATCAGCAAAGAGAGGAAACAGCCCAGTCCCAGCTGATTGCCCATTTCTCTTGGGATTCCTTTGCAGGGTTAGTCTGGGAGAGAAGCATCAAGCACAAACGCATGAACTACAACCTGCTGCCAAGATATCAAGCGGTGGTAACAGGGAATGTTCGACCTGCCCCTGTAATCCTGCAATGTCTGCAAGAACTGCTCATTGCAATCCCTGTTCAGACTGGGACAAGTGGTCAGAACTCTTCAGCTAGGTCAGGCACACTGGGTGCTGAACTGATGAAGGATAATTAAAAGGAGGAAAAAAAGATCAACAACCAACCAACCAACCAAAAAAAACCAAACCAAAACAAAAAAACCCCAAACCCCAATCAACAACAATAACAGGGGGAAAAAAACAAAAATAAAGAAAAACAGACAGATGTTTTCATTCTCATCTGCCCTCAACCACGACATTCCAAGTTTCAAGATTTGTGGGTTGTTGGGGGCAAAGTTAGAAAAGGGAGAGTGATCTAAAGGAAGGCACAGCCCTCTGGAAACACAAGGGCAAAATGCCCAAGGACTAATTGCAGCCTGGACTAGGGAGAGACAGAGCACAGATTTTGGCATGACACCCCTCTAAACAGCCCCCCTTAGTTTGACAAGCTACAGCACCCTACCCCTCTGCCCCATGTTTGATTTAAAGAGAGAAAGAAAGAAAGAAGGGGGTGGGGGTGGGGGGGAATCACCCAAAACTAGTTGTGAAATTCAGGGCCTGTTAGACTTCAGCTAATTAGAAAAAATGGGTTTCTTCTCCCACCCCCTCTTACTCCCCCTCTTCCCTTTCTTTTTTTCAGCACCTTTTCTTTCAAACATTTAGTCTCAGGAGGGGGAATCCAGCCTCTTGGCTGGGCTGTTTTCAAAACATGCCTTTGAATGCTTCTCCCTAATTCACGTCTTTTGTTTTTCCGCTTTTGTGTTTGCCAGTTTGACCATATAACGTTATACATCTGGTGTATAGCTTGTTGGGGGCTTTCTTTCTCCCAGGGATCCTATGCATTCCCTATAGGACCCTCCTGGGCTTCCATTTGAGCTATCGTGTAACATAAAGGGGGCTAAAGCAGGGCCAAGGGGATGAAAGCGAGGAGGAGGGGAGCAAGGGGGGGATGGCCAGTGAAGAGTGCGCCCGACACACATGCACACACAGAAAATAAAATAAGGCTTGGGGGGGGGAGGAATAAAAAGAGCTGAAAAGCATTCTTTTGCTCTTTGCTTTTCTTCTCGCGCTGTTTCGGCCGGACCCTGCGTCAGGCAAGCACTGGCCCTCTGTGGGAAAGTGAGGCAGCCACAGAATAGATAACTCATTGGGATTCCAGCAACATATTCCTCAATAAAGCAAAAGTGGTGAAGGGGAGAGGGCTTGGAGCTGGGGGTTGTGAGGAGGGAGGGGCAGGGAGCTGGGGGCTGTGGTTGTTGAGAGATGCTGGGCTGCCACAGCTCCCGCAGCTGGGACCCCTGTCCTATCGCATCCTGTTCCCTGAGCCTGCAGACTGGCAGCCCCAGCTTAAGCCTGGTCTTACCCCATCCCCTCCCTTGCTACTGAGGAAACAGGAGTTGGCTGAGCAAGTTGGATTCTTGCTGGTTTTGGCTACATCCTTCATCACAGCCACTGCAGCTGCTGGTGTTTATTGTTGTGGTTGATGCTCCTCTTGGAGATGACCGTGGTGGGGCTTGGGAGTGCATCCAGCCCACAACCACCCTTCTTGCTTCCCCAGCACATCCTCTCCCTCCTAGGGATCCTGAATGGGGAGCATTGCCTTTCTGCAGGCTCCTGGGACAGCCACTCTTCAGGAGCTCAGCTGCTCTCCCTGTGCTCATTTTAGAGATGGGGAGACTGAACGAGGTGAAATAACTCAGCCAAAATGCCACCCTAGAGATGGTGTGTTGAGCTCTAAGCAACAGGCAGGGCTTCCTCTCAGGTCACTACCCATCTCTTCTATAAAAAACAAAAGTGGTGGGTTGGTTTTGGGTTTTTTTTAGATAAATAAAAAGAAAAACTTTTGGGCCAGAGGAACTTAAAAACATGGGGTACAGCTCAGCTTTACTCTGCGCTCTCTTTAAATGCTCACCTATTGTGCTGGTGGGAAGAGGGGTATGATGTGTTGAACTCTAAAGAGTATGTAAGACTTTTTATTATATACATATCAGATGGTCACAATTTATAGGGCATTTTAGTATTCACTTGCATACATAATTGCCAATAATAAATTTATAGGCAGCTGGACAGATCTAACCATTCATACTGTAAATAATAATTATATATAGAAATATATACATGCCCACCTGTAAAATATGCATGTGTGCACGTCTATATAAAGGTAAAATACAGATGGGACAGGTTTTTCTCATCTTCTGTGCTGTTGATGTTGTGAACTCTGCAAGAAGTTTTAGACAGCATTTACTTTCCTATACACTGACTAGACAAATTCTATTGAGGTTCCTCCAAAAATCCTAATTAGACAGACAGGAGTAAAAGCTCTCTAAATTTATGGAGTTCAAAGCTCAAGTATTTTCCATTTTCTTGTTAGATTTTTTTTTTTTTTGGGGGGGGGGGTGGGGGGGGTCTGCTTTTAAAATAATTTTAGACAATGAAAACATCACCTTGACATAAAGCATATGTAAACTGCATCAAGACTGCATAGGTTACATAAATTACAGTAGGGACAGATTTCTGCCAAAATGAGGTCTGCTTGGGTCACATCACTGTGTGAAACCACAACAGTCCAAAATGGAAATGAGCAGAGATTTACAGAGGCTCCCCAAAGCCGGCATCATTGATGTTCACAAGGGTTGGATTTGGCCCCGAGTGAAAAAACTGATTTATTGAGTCATTGTGACTGAGGAACTTGAAAGCAACAAAAACATTTCCCTCTAGGGACCACGAACCCGGATCTCCTTCCACCTCCACACTAACTGCAGTCTCAAAGACCCTTTTCCTTCCTTAAGATTTTGTGAGCATGCCAGACTGAATGAAGACCATCCAAGCACACCTCTGGCTGCATCAGGAGAGGCCTTCCACATGGCCTGCCCAGTCAGGGACAGCTGTTGCTCTTTTAAGGGAACAGAGATCCCCTCAGTAGGACACCCACTGCCCTTTGACAACCCCCACTTCCTCCAAACGTTTGCAACCCTCAGGAGCAACAGCAGCAGGTGAGAACACAGAGGCTGCTTAGAAAAATAACACTTTGCCAATTGAACAACACCCTTTAAAATTTCAGCTATTAGCAAGTCTTTACAGAAACAGGAACTGCCAGTAACAAACTCAATTTCTAATGTCCCCTAGGTAATAATAACTCTCTAATTTGACTGTGTCCCAACTGGCCTTGTACAGCAGTTATTGCTTGAAGGGCTTGGATTGTTGTTTGGTTTGGGGGGGTTTTGTGTTCTTGTCTTGGGTTTTTTCTTCCTCTCTCTCATGGTTTTGTTTTTTTT
>VWZE01007072.1:64634-74744 GCA_013396675.1 Eubucco bourcierii | reverse complement strand
GAGGCCTTGAGTGAGCTGTACTAGTGGGAGGTGTCCCTTTCTATGGCAGGGGGTTGGAACTAGATGATCCTTGAGGTCCCTTCCAACCTTACCATTCTGTGATTCTATGATTCTATACTTATTGTGCTGCCATATCCAGTCAACTAGTATTTTGCAAGATTTGTTGCTTTTGTTCTGCTTTAAAGCAAAATCCTGCAGACCTTAATTTGGAAAATGCTCCCGCTGATTTCACAGTGTGCTCTCCAGCATGAAATCATTATGATTCATCTTATTTTGCATAATAAGAAAGAAGATATTAAAAATAACCAAATTCTCTAAATGCCTCAGAAAATCCAGGTTATGGATCCAAATTAGAGAATTTCTCAGTACATTAGTCAGTGTCTACCAGTTTCCAGCCCATCAATCAGATCTGGCACTGCTGCAAAGGAGCTGGGGGGACACAATGCCACCTGTCTCACTTTCTTTAGGGCGTCAAAATGCACTACAGGAAAGATCTAACATATCAAAACTCTACCACACAGTATCTGCCTTCTACTCACTTGTCTCCTCAGCTTCCTGGGCAGAANAAAAAAAAAAAAAAAAGTTACTAATCAGTCACTGACCAGATTTGCTGAGCTCGGAAGAGCTGCCACCCTCTGCCCTTCTTTTCCAATCCACAACAGCTGTCATGATTGCACATTGTCATCTCCATGTCATGGACATGCCTTGACCCTGTCACCCATAAGCCATATGCAGTTATTTTACTTACCAGTGAAGCGCTTAAATTCCCATGGACAGCAGGATGGTAGGAAAATTTTAACTGGTCTTCCCACTAGACTACACCACTGCCCTGGTGTTGGCATCTAATCCCCGCCATCAGAAATGCTGAATTTCTGGCTAGGAGTTCTGAAGGAGCTGGTTGCGAAACACCAAACAACTGGAAGTCATTAACTTCCCTTTAGAACAAGAGAATCAGCTTTATTGTGTCTATGTGCCTTGAGCTTCTCACTCTAAACAGCGTTCATATGATTAAGATGTTGCAGAAAATAGTTTACTCCAACTAAATACAGGAAATTCCTTTTTGGTGCTCCAAGATGTCTTGGAGAAACCCACTGATGCTGTGGGTTGATGTATTTGTGTTCAGATCACTCATCTAATAACCTCTCTTCATTAAAGAATAAGCAAACATACTTAGTCTTTTTCTAGAACCAGATGAGTAAAGCAACAGCAGAGTTGGACTGAAAGCCCAAGCAACTGTCACTGATCAAAACAAGTGAACTTGCAACACACATGCAGGCATTACAACTTTGCCAGCTACTTTGGTGGAAGACAGGATTTGGGAATCTGCTTATCATCATGAAAGCATCAGAAGAAAACACTGGAATAGGCCTGGGCTGCTTCCAGTCAGCCTATTATGTTGTTGGACCAAAAACAATTTTAAGAGGAAGAAAGCTTTTCCATGCACTGGAAACCCAGGTTGCAGTCAAATGCCAGCAGGGTTGGGAGGGTGCACTTTCGTCCGTGATGCTGACCATAACTATCTGCAGCTGTGCGGGAAATGATCAAACAGATGCCTGGGGATGGGAGGAAAGGGGAGTCAAGACAAGTGATTTTCTGCTGTACATCGGAATTTGATTGCATTGAGAGTCATTTTTTGAGTCTGTGTTTGGTAGTTTATGTCTACATTACTACTTTTTAGCCATATTGTTCAGCTTTTCCCAGCCCAAATCTTGTTTTGAACTGTTGTGAATTGGAAGCAGTAGCCTGGAAGCTAATGGAGCTGCACAAACATATGATCCCAGCAGAAAAAAAGGCCCAGGAGCTTTCAAGCAATATGCACTACACTAGGGACCTTACTATCAACTTAGATGGCAAAATACTGGCATGTTGGTCCGTTCAAAAGTTGAAAGATCTTTTTGTAACCCACCTCTATTGTACATGAAGGTTTTATTATGTACCAACATGAGTTTAATTTTTGTCTTTAGAATGGTATGCATTAGCATTCCTCAGTGTACATCAAATTTAGGTTTAATAAGACAGCATTTGTCTGTTAATAAAATAACAATGATTAAAAACGTATTTCTTGCAGTTCAAATTCTGTGCAATCACTGTGTTTTCTTTGCCTCTCAAAGTATGGTTTTAATGATCAGGTGGAATTACTTTAATCCAGGAAAACTGTTTTTAATAAATGAAAATGGATGATACATTTGTAAACTATAATTTTATAGGAGAGGAGGGACTAAACAAATCCTGCATATTTTGAGCACAAGCAACAAACTGCAAACAGGTTAAGATTTCAAATACTGAGTAGGAAAAATAATTTAGTGATGGAGTTAAAGGTAGCCCTTTAAAAATATCTTTATTTTATTCTATTTTAGTGAGAGATAAATTATTTATCTTTCTCATAGTCCAGTTACAATTCTGGAAAAAAAGAATTCATTCTTATGTCAAAGATACTTTTACTCCCAGTCCACAGAAACAAGAGGCTGAAACCCTATACTTAGAGACCCAGTCTGCCTGTGCATCGGGGCCCCACAAAGGCCTCTGTGGGATATTCACCCCTTTGGTTAGCTGTCCCATGTCCCTGATGGAGTTTGGGAATTCTCTATGGGTCACCTTCTCAACTTGTTGCCATTCTCTGTGGAGTGTTCCACCCCACTGCAGGTTTCAGGCCAGAGCAAATCTGGAGCAGATGAGATAGAGGTATGGGTGTGATATACCTCCCGTTCCTTCTGCCTGAGAGGCTGGGAGGATAGCTGGTGGCACAAACTTCTAAAGCTACCCAGTGTGAATGTCTAGGGCTGCCCTGGAAACTTTTATTTTCACATCTCTTGGCAGAGAGACACATTGGAAGCTCAGTCAAGAGAAGGGTGTGGCTAAGACATATAACTCTTGGAAGTAATTTCAGTCAGGTCCAGCTATGGACCTGCCTGAAATGTATGTGATCTAATTATCAGACCAGTCTATCAAGGGTCAGAGAACTGAAAATCATCCCTGCACAGTAAACTCTTTTTTTCTGTTCCCATCAGAGTTTACCCATAACTAAAGACCAAGACATCATCTTGGAGATATTTTGAAACTAATAAGAAATGATGACTATGTCAAGCAAAATATTTGCAAGGAGGTTTTGCTGGGCAGGGATCAAAGGACAGATGAAAGGGACTTTCATTTATAAACCACTTTTATTCTTTAACCCACTGGGGGCTGTCATAATATAAAAGACAACCCTTTCTTTGACCTTTCTTTGCAGCTTTATGAAAAAAAAAAATAAGCATGAGACAAGTTTGAAAAGCATTACTTGAATTCTAGAAATAAAAAAGCCATTGTATTCAGCACCATAAAGCTACAAGCATGATTAGCATCATGTGCAAAATGTGAAAATAACTTGATGATTGGTTTATCTTAAAACTATTAAAAGGTTCACTATTTTATAATCTGTCCACAGAAAGAGTATAAAATATGTAAAATATTTTGCCTCTTTTGCCCAAGTTACATTTTAATGCACGTTCGTTTCTGTTTCAATGTCAAGTATCCAGGCTTTTTTCTGACTCCCCATATTTGCCCCTTTACTGAAGTCACTCACAAGATGTGCTTTTTTTAATTGCTGCTCTAAACAGCATTATATATGCATTGCATTTTCATTAATACTTAAGAGTAACATCACCAGTATATTTAAAATGTGATTTAAAAGATATTTGCAGCCTGTGAACATGTATTTGACTATGCACAGTTGCTAAGTTCTACTTTCAACTGATTTTTTTTTTCCTTCTCATGTGTCTGAGATGCAGATTTAAGTCAACCTCTTTGTAGGCATCAGTTACTGCGTTCGCTAAGATTGGCACTTTGCCTGTGTCCAAAATTTTGATCCTTCACCCTCCTGTTCATCTGCTACCTAATTTGAGAAGAAGCCAAATTTCCTCTGCTATTGTATTTCCTTTGGTGCAATCTCCAGGGTGCTTACATGTTTACCACAGATTGAATATGCATGCGACTGGTCAGTCCTGTAAGAGTATCTCACAAGGTGCCTTGCTCTTGCCCTGCCTGCCAGATATCCTTGTTGCCTTGGTCATCTTTTAAACTTATCCACTGCACTGGTTTTATACAAAATAATCAGGCCACACGGCTTGCACAGAACAGGAAGTGCAGCTGCTGAATGGAAGAGACAAATCTGGGTTCATATTCCTGCTTCACTTAGGCAGAGTAGGATTTCAGTTGAATTCCGCAGGCCAAGAGCGTTAAGCCACCAGGAAAGTCAGCATCAGGAGTGGGACTCCAGCCAAGGTTTTTCTTGTGTTTGTTTGCTGGAAAGACAAGTTTGGGCTGTGCTCCAGGAACAGCTCCCGGCTATAAGTCCAAACGGAAGGGCCTGGGTACCAATTGCTTTTGGGGCACTGGTATCAGGTTTTATTCCTCACCTTGCTATTTCCTGCTTAGCTTAAGAGCTCCCTGACCTCTGGGCATGCTTTCTTATGTATTCTCTTATGTGAGGATCAGGTTTCTAAATGAAGGTTGAGTGTTCTGCAAACAGTAAGTGGCTTGGGAATAGACTTCAATCTGCAGAGGCCGGACTCCTGTAGTAGGTATGGTATTATGTCTTGCCTGGCTTCATGTTGCCCAGGGAGGTTGTGGATGCTCCCTCCCTGGAGGTGTTCAAGGCCAGATTGGATGAGGCCTTGAGTAATCTGTACTAGTGGGAGGTGTCCCTGCCTATGGCAGGGGGTTGGAACTAGACGATCCTTGAGGTCCCTTCCAACCTTACCATTCTATGATTCTATGATTCTATGTTATAATTTATTTCTGTTTTGGTAATTTATTCTCCTTTCCCTAAAATCCCTAGTCATGATTATTTGCTAGGCTATGTTCTTTTTAAACTCAGAAACCTGTACCTCATGGTCAAATCTCTGCTCTTGGCTGACTGAAGTTAAGGTGTTCAGGCCTGGAGGGATAATTGATAAGATCAGGCATTAATGCTTCAGGTTTTGTGTAAATAATGTCCTGTGTTCAACTGAATGTCTTACCTGTGTAAACTAAACCAGGCAACTCTTATTTTCACACCCCTTGTAACTTGGAGAACTGATAGCAATTGGTCCATTTTAGCACAACTGGTATGGCTTACTTGGACTTAACTCTGACCAGGAGAGGTATATGAAGAAACAGGGTTAAATTAAGGAAAGAAAGAGTAAACTTAGTCACCACAGGATTCTGGAACCATCTTCTTTCAGACACATGTTTCCTCTTATGTTTGAACTCTCCTTAATACCAGTACTTTAGATACGAAGACAGTTTGTGCTGATATCAACAGGAAATTCTGTTATCATGCCAATGAATGTATCATGAGTGATGTCTGCTTAACTGTGGGTTATTTTACTTTAGGTTGCATGTACTCAGAATCAAAACCTTTCTACTTCAAGATACGGTACAGACAAATTTTCTTTTGAAATCAATACTGTTTACCCGAACAAGAACTATAGGCCAGCATAACAATTCCACATTACTTAGATAGAGGAATATAATCAATGTCAAGTAAGATTAAAAGTTATGTCAGTTTTCTCTGTCGATTTCCATCTTTATAATAATCAAAGAGAGTTAATTCTACCATCCCTGTAGCACTCTGAGTCTCACTCGGCTGCCAGACACAAAAAAGCTGTATGTGAGCATTCACAAGGACAGACATTGCACTGAAAAACTCACATTGCCTGTGGAACTCTACCAGAATTAGTTCTTGCAAGTGTGATCAAACATAAAACATACTATTTTCCCATAAATAATATCTTAATGCTTTTATTCTATTTTGAATACACCTTTCATGTTCTCAAGATAAACAACATTTTGATTTTGAAAATAATAAGCTGTGTATTTTTTTACAGTGAATAGCTCGGGTATGAGTTAGGCAGTGACAATGCAGGGGAAAATCCTCAACTCACTTCCAATTCCAATGAAAATTAACAACTCCACAAAAGGTCCAGTGGTTCAAAATCTGTGATTTTGTTCTTGGCTAGATCGATTAGGTTGATAGAAATCATCACCTCTTCACACCCACATTGACTAGCAATAATACACCTCACCAGCACTGGATGGGTCACACCTTACAAGAGAGGATAGAGAGGATGTTCACCAAAGCAGTGAGGGAAAAACAGGTCTCCCAGAGTTTTTCTATGCTCTTCCTGTCCCCAGTCTACTCCAGTACTGCTCTAAACCAGATGATACTTCAGGTGGTGGTCTTCTTACCCACTTTAATCAGAAGCAGACACTTCACAGTGGCATCCAGTGAAAGAGCAAGAGCAACAGGCAGTAATTCAAATACAGAAAATTCAATTTCAATATGAGGAAAACCCCCACCTTTTTAAGATGGTGAGAATGGTCAAACATTGGAACAAGTTGTTCAGAGAAGTGGAGTACTTAGAGGCAGTCAAAACTCAACTGAAAACAACCATGAGCAAACCTGCTCCAACTGATACTCCTTTGAGCAGGGGGATTGCATGAGAATTTGCAGAGGTCCTAGTCAGCCTCAGTAATCCTGTGGTTCATAGTCTGTCCCAGGCATTTACCTAACTGAACAAATCGTTCTTTTTAATGGTTGTGCTGACACAGTGTGTTGTTAAGTTCTGCTTCCAAGGAAACTGCACGTTTGTGAGAGAGACATCTCATACAACCACCAGGTCCACATCTGATCTCCGAGTAATTAGAACTCAGCACTGACTCTTCAGCAACTAAGAGTACTTAAATCTGTTGACTTTGCTTAGATGAAAACAAACACGAATGGACTATTTCAGTCTGGTCATATACTCTGAGATGTGCACTCAGAATCTGGTCTGTGGTTAGTTTTGCAGATCTTCTCTGTCTACTGGAATGTGCACTGCTCCTTCAGCCGCACTACCTCCTGGTTTCCTGATATAAACAACTACGTTTCTAAATAGTTTCCAAACAAGTATTCTTCCTGTTTACATACAAGGCTTACATCCATCAAGCATCTGGAGATTGCATTAATTTTTGATGGGGAATCTAAATAGTTCTCACTACCTTGGGAGGGAATCAAATAGAAATCAACATAATGCTGGGGGCCTTACTTGATTTTCCTGTGTTACAAGGCTGGAGTGGGATGCGTGAAGAAGAAGGGGAACTGGCTTTCACCATGTAGGCCAGGGACCCTAGCTCATTATGACCATAAACATCCCTTAGTCATGCTGTCCCTGCTGTCTCATGCTGTCCCATGCTACAGAGACACTGATGGTTGCAGATGGGTTAGATCACATCCAGTTAAATCTTCAGTCAAACCCAGCAAAGATGGTAACTCAGAGCCTCTGCATTCACGAGGGAGTTTGACTGAACTTGAACCAAAACTAACAGAATCATTGTTTTTCAAATTGAACCTGAACTGGAGATCACTTCGACACAAACCCCAGTCTGACTCGTGAATTGGCACCATTTCAAAGAGTATCCATTTTGGCTTGAAAACTTCAGGCTATGCAAAGCATCATGCAAAGCAGATAAGCAAACTGGCTCCTGACTCTGAGAACCGGTTGAGTTCAGCAGCAGGGACAGAAAGACTGTGAAATACAAAGACAGCCTGCTGAGCCCTAGTTTAGTGTTATGTCAATGCACTGCAGCATCTAAGGGAACATCCCAGCCTGTCACTGAGACATATAAATGAGCCAATGTGCATTGCAGCTCTCTTGGGAATGTCTGACAGACTCTGCACTGAACCTTGTTCATCTGTCCTTGGATGGGTGCATCAGTGGTAATTAGTCTTATTGTCAACATGTCTTGGGTTTTGATTTTGTTTCTTTTTCAACCACAATGAACTCCCACCCTGAAATCTTGTTCTGCCTTCTTCTGCTTCCCTAAAGAATCATCTGCTATCAGCAGTCTTTTTGCTTTTGATTTGCTTTCAGATAAAGCAGATTGAGTGTATTGAGTTTCCCACCATCAGGAATGTTTCGTGAATCGGTCTTTCACTGAGTCACATAGTTCTTTTGAACTACTCCTCATTTTTCAACAGCAATTTTAAGTGGGAACAGTGGATTTGGACGTACTACTATATTTGCTCATGTCAAGCTACAATAATAACTGGGCTATCTTAAGTGGTTTAAAGTTAAAATATCAACTTTTTACCCTAGGTTTGTGCTCAGCCTAATCAACCTAATGACCCTGGTTGAAAGAATAAGACTGTTACTGGTATTTAATTCACTTATTTTTATTTACCAAAGCACATTTTCTACTTCTAGACACCTGTGTAAATAAGTATTGAGAAAAAGATAAATGTTATGGCTAAAAAAAAGCTTATTCTTCATTGAGAAAAAGGGAAAAAAGTAAATTAATGTTTTAGTTTGCTCTACAAATAAGGAAACTTTAATCAGAGAGGTAAGGTCAGGGATGGACATGGAATCTTCCATGGTGACTTTCCCTTCTAGTGTTGCTTGAAGAATTCCTTTTTTGAGTGGAAGGAATTACTGAACTCAGGGCTTCTTTTTGTCACAAACACTATAGGATCGGAAAGAGAAAGTACATGATCTTTTGCAATCAGTGGAAGGGGCTCAACTACTGTGCAGAAGAGTCACCCAAATTCCCCTTATCATTGAAGGAAGACCAAATACTGCAGTTGTTGGAGTCAATGACACCTAGAGGGAGACTGAAACATTTTACTTTAGGTTTCAATTGCTATAGTGCCTTATGACACGTTGGTCTCACACAAACATGATGCCTCTGGGGACAGAGCACAGGTCAGCTCTGTTGCTTAGTGTTTAAAAAACAAATCAATATTCTACCATTTAGGTGGTTTCTATTCACTTTCTGCCAATACAAGCAAACAGATGAATGAAACAAACAAACAAACAAAACAAGAAAGCAAACCTGTGCTGGTTTGAGGCTAATTGGAATATTTTAATGGAGAAAATTGCGCTATAGGTTGTGAAAAGAAAACATGGTGATGTCTACTTCACTCATAGCCTTGCTGAAAAATTGTTTGGGAACAATAACCAAAATATTAGATAAGTCTCAGTCTCTGTCTGTCATTTGCTGGGAGAGCAGTTCGGGTGGTCTAGCAGCTTCTGGCTCTGGCTCTTCTGCTGATTAATTTTGACTGACCATTTTTCTTCTAACCCCCTTGGCCGATCCTCCTAATTTACCTTGCGCGTAAGGCAAACCTTGGGGTAAGATACAGGGATGGGGAGAAGGTGGAAGGGTGGTTGGGAGCCCCTGCTGGGGTCTCTGATTTCTGGGAGGGGAGTTGTGTTTCTGTATTACCTTTAACTTGTATNAAACCTTCCCTGTTCTCTTGGATTATTTTGTTGTTTGGGGTTTTTGGAGTTGGTTGTTTGTTTGTTGAGGGGCAGGAGATACTGGGATTTGATTGGTTGGTTGGTTGGTTTCCTGGCAGTGCAAGAAGTCTTTTACCACCTATTTTCCGTTGTTAGGGGCTTTTGGAAAAGTGAGAGGTAAGGCAATTTTGAATATGGAACCAGTTTTTTCATATGTGTTACCTATTACAAAGTCCCCAGTCAGTAACAGTGATGTGCTCATCAGAAGTCAGCTACAGGGTGAAGACTTGAATTTTGTCTCTTTGCAGAGTTGTGTATACCTGCTTCTGCTCAGTGTATGAGTCACATTTCATCTCCTGTCTCTCTTTCCTACAACATTCACCTTCTTGCAACTATTTCACTACAGATTTAAAAGCAGTGACATCTAGGTGATGACCTAGTCCATCATTCTGTCAGTATGAATTGCTGTCTTCAGTATATTTTCTCATGTTTTTTCTGTCTAGTGTCTTGCTTGCAACTGGAGGCTACAGATGAGGCCCCAGAAACTTCTTCCACTTTCATCTATTTCAGAAAATTAATCTCCTCTGAAACAAAAGAAAGATGCTTATAAACTCATGTGTATGTATACATTCATATACAGACATACATATATATATGTATATATATACACACACACGTATGTATAGAATCATAGAATTGTAGAATGGTAAGGTTGGAAGGGACCTCAAGGATCATCTAGTTCCAAGCCCCTGCCATAGGCAGGGACACCTCCCACTAGTATAGCTCACTCAAGGCCTCATCCAATCTGGCCTTGAACACATCCAGGGAGGGAGCAGTCACAACGTCACTGGGCAACCTGTTCCAGTGTCTCACC
>VWZE01007072.1:14886-34379 GCA_013396675.1 Eubucco bourcierii | reverse complement strand
AGGAGAGGAGAGGAGAGGAGAGGAGAGGAGAGGAGAGGGGGAGGGCCCAAACTCAATAATTTATAAGATGTATACTTAATCATTCCATATGATGAAATAACTCTGAGATAGCTGTTCCAACCTCCTGTTGAAGACCCAAAGAAGAGGTGGGATCAGGCACTTCATGATTAAGTCCACATATTTCTTGTTGCAAAACAGATCTATTTAACCAATATTCTCAGTGGCTGTGTCTCTGTCTGTGTCTGTGTCTGTGTGTATGCACCATGGAAAGGGCTCATACAGCAAAACATATGTGCAGTGCCCATATCATAGTTTTGTCAGTGACCTCATAGAGGTAGGGAAATAAGCATAAGCATGTACATGCAGATATCTACATTAAGTATCATCTTTTTAATGGTTAATGTGCTTAATCCACAGGCCTGCCTGTAACTTGATATCTAAAGAAGCCTTGAGGGAATTATGAGACCCTAGAGTGAGAAGCACATAAAGTTCTGTGTCTTAGTCATTACACCTCTTCCTTGAATGCCATTGTCACACAAGGATGGAAATCCACTGGAAATGTTGTAAAAATGGTGGTGTGAGCTGAAAAGTGGACAGTCATCCTAAAAAGAGGAACGGGTCCTTACAGGGAGTGAGGAATAACAGAGCTTTTCCAGAGTCCTTCACTTTCCAACATAATCTTACATGAGGTTGGCAAACTTCCTAGATCCTAGATTAATCAAAGCACAAAGCCCAGATCTGTTTTCTGCGATATTACCATCAGCAATATGACAGGCACAGGCTTCTTGGAAGAACTGTGAGCATAAATCTCAGCCCTTACCTGATCAACACACTATTAAGACTTTATTCACATTTAAAGCCTCCTATTCACTGCCCAAAAACATTTCTATCAACAACAACAACAAAAATGTATTACCATAACTTTCTTTTTGTCTGTAAAGCATATTCAAATAGTTTTCAGCCTTTAATTACATACTTTGAAACTGATTTTCCTTCTCAGACCTTCATGATTCTCAAATGAGCCTTGCTAATTTAAGTTCTCTCTTCCTGATCAATCATTTTTAGTGATCATCTTCCAGGTGGTTTTATGTAAACCACTCCTTCTTTTTGCGAGTTTTCTTCTGCATCTCTAAGTTAGACTAATGCTGTTTACCAGCTTCACCGTGGTTCTTTTTCACAGAGCACTGCATAGATGTAAAGGAATATGGAAAAATTAAAATCTGTCAGCAGGGCTGATTTTCAAGGAACTCTTGGAATGGAACTTAAACCTTTTCAAATGGCTTCAGATCATCTCTATTTTTGTGCAACGCATACATATTTTTTCCCCGTTAACCGTAAGTTCTAAAACAGAGCTATCCACTTGTTGGCAGTTGGCAGAAGCTCAGCATTCCAATGTAAAGTGATCTTTTTTTTGGTCTGCCAATAATACCATATTAACAAGTTTGCCTTGATATTTATCTGTTGCTGGGTCTATTGTTGGACCATATGAAGAAAACAAAACTTGGAAGACTGCAGCAACCATTGTTTTAAGACATCTGATATGGCACTGATCACTTGCCTTCGGAAATTACCTGTTTTGAGGAAATGTAGCATCAGGAAAGAAGTTCCCTTGTGTGTTTTCCATCACTGGCTATTTCAAGATGCGCCTTCTTTCATGGCTCCAAGACCTCAGATTTCCACTTCTGCTAATTAGCTTTGTCATTTTATTTCCAGCAGGCATAACATAAAATGCAGGCCCATCTGAACCAGCCAGGAAAATATCCATATCACATTCAATGTCTGAATTTTCACAGTAAGAATATTTGGGATTTGTCTTCCCATGCTGACAGTGTCGACTCTCCACATATCAGTGCTGGACAAAAAACTTTAATAATGGTGTGGTTTGTCAAACTCTCATTCTTTGAACTAAGAAAGATCCCTGGGTGACATGCATGAATGGCCAAAAAGGCCTTAGGTTAGGATAAAATGAAGCAGATTTAATTTACTTTTGAATTTTCACAATCAAAAGAAGAAATTTGTCTGAGCAAAAGTTCCTCCAATACTACTTTTTAATCTGTTTTAAGTTAGATAGCCTGTGGCTGTTCTAAAAATACAAAGCAAAGTAACCATTACCAGCCTGGTAATTAAGAGCAAAGATTTTTTCCGAGACAAACAAAAAACATGCTTAGTTGAAAGCTGTGGCTTTACAGAAAGCTCTTGACCTAAGACTTCAGAATTCAATATTATTCTCGAATACCTAACTATAAGAGTAACTACATCTGTCTTTCTTGCCCTCCGTTATTACCAACAGATACTTGTTTGGGGCAGGATTGTGCACAGCTACCAAAATCAATCACAGTGCAAAGAAAAGGCACACAAAAGGAAAGAGTGGCAGAGCATCAATTTATCTGTTACAACCTGATCAGGTCAGCGGGCTGGAACTGAAAAGAAATGGTGATTTTTATCCAGATTGATGACTATTTTTGTTGTAATATGCATGACTGGCAGAGACTTAGTAGTAGTCGTAACAGATGTGGCCCCTGTAACACTTCACATAAGAGTTCTCTTGCCTAAGTGGGACTAGCAATTATCCACTGTTTTTCAAAACCTCCAGACTGCAATTGAGTTGTCACAGTCTCCCAGACGCTGCTCCAGGCACGGCAGATGGTACCAGCTGACACGCTTGGGGTACATCATTATAAGCATGTGTAAACCACATGATTTTGACTATTTTCCTGATACTTAATGCATGACAGTGTGTCAAAGAGAAATACCTTTTTAGGAGGAAATACGGACTCCATGCAGCTGCATATGATTGAAGAGAATGTTGAAGTGAGAACACAACCAAAAAAAAAATTTGCTAGAATAAGTTATGGCAGAGAACCACCAGCTTCTGCTGCAAAATGTTTGTTTCCAACCTCAAATATCCAAATTGTTTTTAAGAGGCCCAAGTCAACACCATCAAAGTCATTTTCTGTTTATTTTTAGTGCTTTATTTATTTGATTTGCAGAAGAGCATTGCTTAAGCTGAGAGCGAAAGCATTAACAAATACATCTAGCAACCCTTTACAAATTATTTGCATGCCAGGGGAAAACCAGGTTTGTGCAACTAATACAGAGGAAATAATTGCAAATGCTCATTTAGAATTTACAACACTTGCAGATAATTTTTTTTCTGAGGCAATTGTTTTCTTAAGTCTGGTGGTGACATAAATCACAGCTTGAAGCCCGCTGCAAGTAAAATTAAGTCAGCCTAGTGAGAAATGGGAAAATAGGAAATACAATAAGTGTGACAGCATACAATCTTTTAGAAAAACACCTTCAAATAAGTAATAGTAGCTAGAAAACAGCACTCAGTTCTGAATCTCTAACATCGGCCCTGCAAGTCTGTATGAATAGGAGCTGAATGCAAAACGGATTCTACAAAATTGCTTTTCACCCTCCTTTCTGTCCACAAAATATTTTTAATGAATATCTAATTCAGACAGACTTTTTTGTTTGTTTTTTTTTAAAAAGACATTCACACTACATTTGGCAAGTCATTTTTAACATGCAAACTTTACATGAACGATTCACTGCAAGGGTGATGGTGGTGATGGTGGTGGTGGAAAGAACAAAAAAAAACCCCCACAAACGAACGAAAAAAAACCCCAACCACCCAAAACAAACAAACAAACAAAAAGAAAGTAGAGGAAAAAAATAGGTATTAAGAATTCAGAAAAAAATTGCTGTGACTTGTTTTAAGTTCTTTGGAGAAGCGATGATACAGTTTCTGTGGAAACCAAGTCCATATCTTGACATCACTGTGGTTGAATTAATATGTAAATAAGCTAGATAAATCCATCTCGTGAACTGAAGGATTCAAGGGGAAGCATGAGCAAAGGCGTTACCTCTGTACATAAACTTCATCAATATTCAAAGTCTTTCAAATCTTTATGTGTACAATATAAGAAGTAACCCTTACAAATGCTTCAATTCTTGTGATTTCAAAGCTTCAAAGATAAAAGGAAAGTGAGCTTAGAAAGATGAGGACCTTGTCCAAGTTAGCAATTACTTCTGTGTCTCACTGATTGATTTGTTCAGTTTTACCTCAAACCATGGGCTACTGGAGTCTGATTTAAAAAAAAAAAAAACAAAACAAAACAAAACAAAAAACAAAAACAAAACACAAAACAAAGCCAATAAAACACACACAAAAAAAAACCCCAACCAAACATCACAAACAAAACAAAACCAAAAAAACTCCAAACCAAACCAGAACACCAAATAAACAGAACTCTTCACCTCATGCAGTGAGTCATAACCAGTATAAAATAAAAGTAAAAAAATCCCTTGATTCTTGCCTAATATGATAAACATTTATACTGATGCAGAAGAAGGATGACTAAGATTTCAACCTGAAGTTGCTGTGGGAATTTTAGTTAGCCCAAAGTGTGTTACTCAAACTGAAAGCCAGTGTCTGGCTGTGTGTGTGATAGATCACCATGAGACTCTCAACAATTCAACGTTCCCAAATCTCACCTTCAGTCTCCAGTGTAAGTCCATCTCCCCTCAGAAGGTGAAGAGTACACAGGATTTCCTTACTGTTCATGTATCTAAGACTCTAATCCATGTGTATACCTATATTGAATGCTATTAAGCGCTCACTTTCAGATTGCTTTGCTTCTAGCAGATCATTTACCTGTGCCTGTGCATCTGGATAATCCTATTTTTCCATAAACCTGTAAGGATGCTTGTGTATATAAGCCTTTCCTGAACTTTATGCCTGTTCCAACATCACAGCTGGAGAACCAGTCTATGCACTCCATTTTCTAGATTTTTGTGGTACATATATATCTTAGTGAGATGCTAAAATCACTTAACATTTCAGGTGGTAATTTTATGGTTTGTTTGTTTAATCCTTTTTGCTCATGTGCTGGTTTGAAGCTAATTGAAACATTAAATAGTGTGACCATGTGGACCAGGGAAGTCATTCTGCCCCTGTACTCAGCACACTGGCTAGGCCACACCTCGAGTACTGTGTTCATAGAATCATAGAATGGTAAGGTTGGAAAGGACCTCAAGGATCATCTAGTTCCAACCCCCTGCCATAGGCAGGGACACCTCCCACTAGTACAGCTCACTCAAGGCCTCATCCAATCTGGCCTTGAACACCTCCAGGGAGGGAGCAGCCACAACCTCCCTGGGCAACCTGTTCCAGTGCCTCACCACCCTCACTGGAAAGAACTTCCTCCTAACATCTAGTCTAAAGGAAGGTCCTAACCCACACAGCTCGTACTGCACATTCTGTGATAGTAGGAGCTCTGTCACTGAAATGCTGTTGTGTTTAGACAATGCCGAAATACTTCATGCTGGAAGCAGTAATTAAGCAAGGAACTCAGTTCTCCTGTAGCGAACAACAGGATACAGCACTTCACAGAGTCTTGCTGTAGCAACAAGCTGAGGGAGTGGGAACTTCCAAGGCTCAGCTTCTCAGAGGCCTTCATGCCAAGAGGTATGACTAAACAAAACAGATTCACAAAATTAGTAGGGTTAGAAGTAGAGAGAGAGCGGAAGAAAATAAACTGCTGGAGATGAGCCTGAAATCTTTGCTCCAAACATTCCGTTATGTATTTCAGTTGAAGTAGCTGGGCGAGGAAAAGGTCAGGCTATGAAGACACTTAGATCGATGTGATGCTTCAGACAGATTTATCCACCTGGTAGAGTGTTTAAGTTCAGGATGACAATGAGCAGTTCAAACCTTGCACACTAAAACTGCCAGATCCTGACTTCTGACACTGTCATTTATGGGAATGCAGATCCCATCATTCTCTGAAAAGAAAAGTGGCCACCCTTTGAAAAGTTAGTGTTAGTTTTCTGCGATATTTCATGGTATAATTGTGCAAGGGATTGGATTAAACCTGAGAAGGGTTTTCAGGAGGGAATTGTGCAGTGTACAGGTAAAGATTTCATTATTTGACTTACATTCATAAAAGAAGTTGTTTGGGTAAAATTAATACTTTGACTTTTGTTAAACTTGGTCACTCCAATCACTGTTCTTATTTCAAAACAGAATAAATTTTCTGTCTCATGACTGAATGTTGGTTTTAGGGCTTGACCAACTTAGGTAGGGCATGTGACGTGTTGCTGAGGGAATCTGAACGTGTAAGATGTTTCTGGATAGGAGTCACTACCAATTTTTGCATTTCACATCAGCACATTTCAAGTGTTCTCTGCCAATGTAGTGAGCCTACCTTGTGTCCTACCTTAGTGTGCTACAGACAAGTTCCTGAGACTTCAGACTTGCTGGAAATCAATCTTTTCATGCTTGAATGATGTCATTCTAGTTTAACCTGTAACGTACTTTGGTCTGCCTGAAACAGCAAAATCCTCTTTCAAGATGAATTCTTACCTGAAGAGAAGCAATGAATGCAGCCATGGCTCAGCAAATGAGGAAGGGCCTGTGTTTCAGTACACAGCGTTCACTCACAGGAAGACAGATGCTTTTAGAGACCAGGAGAAAGAAGCTCTGGAGAACTGAAACAGTTTTGCCTGGGAAATGGTCTGTTCCTTGCAGTGTTTAGTAGGACACTGTTTATAGAATGGCTATTTTAATGAGCCCCTGCAGGATTTCCCTGCTCAGTTAGCGCACAATTAGGGGTTAGTTAATCCACAGCAACCCAAGGAGGTAGAACAGGCTAGGAACTCTAACTTAGCAGTACACAAGGCTAGTATACCTTGAAGGCTCAGAACAGGGACGTAGCTAGATTGTGGGTACACATGGCTGAAGTGATAGTAAGGGTAAGAAGAGACTGCATGAGCGGAGCATCAGAATGGCCAATATTAACTGTCAGTGTGCGGGCTTTTATTCCACCGTGAAAGACAAACAGTTGTAAGTTACCTGTATTTCAAAGAGAAGTATTTATCCTCATATTTAAGCAGTAAAATCTGGTGCAGAAGAAATTACAGTGAGTCAGCAGGCATGCTTTAAGTTCACCTTCTAATTCACCCCACAACGATCCATTCATGTGCCAACACGTAAGACGTCATGTTTTTAATGAAAGCATTTCAGCTTGTTTTACCTCCTCTGTTTCAATTCCCCCTAGTGTTAAAGGCTGTTTCACATCTTATAGGCTCAGCTGCTGCAGAGCACCACTACTATAGCTCTGAGAAGTGTCACCCTGGAGCCAGCTCCAGCAAGACAAAAACATGCCATTCTGGGATTTTGCTGGGAATGGCCAGTAAACAGATTTAGTAATTTTAAGTTTTCTTACCTTCCACTTTTAATAAGTCATTTCCTTTTCCTGTTTTGCAACTTTCCCCTACTGATTTCTTCCTCTACTTAAGGAAGAAAATGAAGAAACCTTATTCTCTATGTCCTGATGCAAATCCTTGGAGTAACCATTTACTGAACTTAGTGTTGCAGACCAGACAACTCCTTCTGGATGTGCTGCTGTGAGTGTCAAAACCCTGATAAGATATTATCTAATTGCTTTAATGGTGCCCAAGACCCACCTACTGTGAGAAATTAAACCTTGTAATTCCTATTAACGCGACACCAGAATACAAACCTATATCTCCTTGACTAATTTTCAAGCACTATCAACTGAAATAGGGACCATATCACGTTTTTATCATTTGTTCCCAAACCTAACTACCAACCATAACTGGAGGGTTTGTTTAGCTACCAAACAATATTTTACTTTCTAAAAGCGATTCAATAAGCAAAATGTAATGGAAGAGGGAAATCACAGTTATCTGCCAACTCCATCTGGATCAAATTGCATCTAATCAACTGTTCTGGGAGGGAAATGCTGAATTATGGTATTTGGTATGAGATTACTAATGGCTTTTAGGTAGACTCGGGTTCTGACTCTGGGGACAGATATCAGTTGAAGTAAGATCTGACATTTTGCCCTAGAAGTGTAAAGGAAGTTTTGAGATCAAATAATTTTACTTGAAATATTCTCAGTTTGCTCAGAAGAGATGAATCTCACTACGAACAGAGTCAAAGCAGTGCTGGTATGGCTCGTATTTTTTAATACAGAGCCAGGTAACTTTTATTTTCCCTTCAGTCACTAAGTTTTCTGTGGGCCAGTATGGTTTTTGCAGTTTCACGGTGCGGCTGTAGAAGTTCAACAGATGACGAGTAACTGAGTGAGTCTTGCCAGTTTTCTAATTTAGAGATAATATACTTTGGAACACCTGAACTTCATCAGAAGTCAAAGAGAAGCCAAATAAATGCTTGCAGTGAAAGGGCTTTCAGTGCTGAATTCACAATTTCCTGCTCAGACTCAGGTCCTTAACATCTGTGATCTGGGAAGCCAGGAGAAGAGCTTGTCTGTAGGAGCACATAAGGGCTGAATTTCTGCTGGCTGCCCAATGCCTTTTCCACTACAATCACAGGCTAAAACAAGAGGTGAGACAAACTTTGCTTCACTAAGTATGGAAATATAATAAAATCTCTACCCAGGGCACTGAATGCAACAGTATACAGTGCTGGGTGAAACTTTAAAGGATTTCTTGTACAGCTTGACTGCTTCTCTGATGTGCAGCCAAATTGTAATTATCTCTTGAGCATACAGAATAGGCTGGAAATTGTGTGCACACAATCTTACCTCTGTAAAGCTTCTACCTTCTGTTGCAAATGGAAACATCATAGCAATATCCTTTTGATGGTGTGTCTGAGTTTCCAATTTCAGTCACAGACAGTTTTAAGAAAAAGATAACTAAGACTGGTTTCTTTTTAACCCTTTTTCTTCCCACTCCCTATCTCCAAAAAATTTACTTGGATTTTTGTAAATATCATAATTGTTTTTATGTTTATCCAACCATTTTACTTCTAGGGTATAGAATGCTTTAGCATAGACCAGCATAGCAATTCCATTCTTGCTGGAGTTCATGCTCTGTCTGCAATGGCTGCTAATGATTGGGTCTCTATGCTATGTGCAGGCTGTTCGTATCAGCGTAGGTATCCACTTTTGGCCTTATAAAAGCTGTTTAGGCAGCCTAAATTGCAGTCTTGCTTCACCTGGCCTTTCTGATACACTATTTTAGCAAATATTATTTGGATATTCTAGTAAGCAGCTTCAAATTCCTCAGGGCTATTCATCTCATCTCTATTGCACGTAACTTTTTTAGGACCTGTGCTGGTTTGAGGCTAATTAGAATATTTTAATAGAGAAAACTACACTATAGACTGTGAAAGGAAAACATCATGATGTCTACTTCACTCATACGCTTGCTAAGAAATTGTTTGGGAACAATAACCAAAATATTAGATAAGTCTCAGTCTCTGTCTGGCTCTTGCTGGAACAGTAGCTGCTGGGGCAAACTAGCAGCTTCTGGGCTCTGACTCCTCTGCTGATTAATTTTCACTAACCACTTTTCTTTCTAACCCCCCTGGCTGATCCTCCTAATTTACCTTGCGTGTAAGGCAAACCTTGGGGNATATCTGCTTGTACATTGTGCTGAGCTGTAAATAGAGCTTCATCACTTAACTTCCAGCCCGTTGAGTTCTAGTCTGGGTCATTTTACAAAGTGTGGGGGGGCAGGGAACTCCCAAACCTTCACAGGACTCCACCATTTTTGCCTACTCATTGCTGCTCCTGCAACAGCTGAAAGTTACTGTCACCTTGTGCACATACAACAAACTGATAACTTTCAGTCATCCATCAATGTTACAGCCCATGCAAGCTTCATTAACACAAGTTTGCAACTTGTGCCATGCACATTGGTGTGACTGGAGGCAGAGCTGATGCCTGCAGCTTGGCCAGTTACTCCAAGGACAGAAGGGAGGGCCCAAGGTCTGCTGCTCCTTGAGCACAGTCTCATTCTTGTCCCATGTTGCCAAGAGAAGAGTGTCTGGATTAGAGTCTGGACCCCTGTTCAAACACTGGCTTAGAGAAAGGGAGGGTTGAAATAACAAAGAAATTAACCTTCCTCCAGTTTCTTTCCTCTGCTCTTGTCAGAACCCACCTGGAGTATTGTGTGCAGTTCTGTAGCCCTCAGCACAGGAAGGACATGGAAGTGTTGGAGCGGGTCCACAGGAGGGCCACCAAGATGATCAGAGGGCTGCAGCAGCTCTGCTATGAGGACAGGCTGAGAGAGTTGGGGCTCTTCAGCCTGGAGAAGAGGAGGCTTTGAGGGGACCTGATAGTAGCCTTCCAGTATCTGAAGGGGGCCTGCAGGAAAGGCTGGGGAGGGACTATTTACAAGGTCTTGCAATGACAGGACAAGGGGCAGTGGGTTTAAACTGTCAGAGGGGAGATTTAAACTGGATGTTATCAGGAAGTTCTTTGCAGTGAGGGTGGTGAGGCACTGGAACAGGTTGCCCAGGGAGGTTGTGGCTGCTCCCTCCCTGGAGGTGTTCAAGGCCAGACTGGACGAGGCGTTGAGTGAGCTGTACTAGTGGGAGGTGTCCCTGCCTATGGCAGGGGGTTGGAACTAGATGATCCTTGAGGTCCCTTCCAACCTTACCATTCTATGATTCTATGATTCTTTCTTAATATTATTTCACACGGAATGAAGGCAAAGAGTGGACTTTAGTTAAATAGGAGTGAAACCTACCCTTTTATGAGTGTCATTCCCTCTTTGTGCAGTCCTCACAGATTGCATCTCTAACTTATCAGTGCCCAGACTCACCACTACCATTCTTCATATTCTATGGAGAAATTCTAACCTTCAATAATTACAACTGCTTGAGTATTTCCCCCTGAAGCAAATAGAAAGCAATGGTGACACTTTACCAGCAATCTATGTAAAAGAATTGTGCGTACTGTGCAAAATACATTAGACGTCTTAGAGCTGCAGTTGGGAGAGAAATTTCCTTTATGTTGGAAAATAATTCCATTCTCATAAAGTGTTTATAAATGTGAGATGATTTACACACATGCCAGCTCAAAATATTTGCAAATACAGATGCATACGTAGCATAACTCTAGAAATAGTCTTAACAAACCTGTCATAAAAGCAGTCCCGTGAAAAGATGTTGCACAAAAGCTCCGCTGGGGTTGACTCTGATGTCTCAATCCTCTTCACAACTGGGCATACACAGATTTGGGGATGTTGTCCACAGAGAGGTCAGTTTCTATTTAGTAACTGTTTGTATAGGCAAGCAGCATCATTCAAGGTATACTGGCTGAATGTCTATCATATCCACGCACAATAGGTAGGGCCTGCTAACCTGTGTGCACACTTAGTGTCAACAAAAACCACAAGCGAAAACATGTCCATGCACAGTTTGCAAGATACTAGAGGACTGTTTATGCTCTACAGTTTCAGAGTCACACTCACTCTCTGTAAGGATTTCTCTACCATTTGTTTCGAGACTAACTGTTCTCATGTCTCGGCCCCAAAACATTGGGGAAAACTTATGGAAAGACAAAATATAAAATATCTCTCACAGTGCAGATTAGAGTGAAGATGCGCCCAGCTGTGGGCAAGTTCCATGTCCTGCAAATCCTGCATGGGTAGGGTACCCAGCAATCACTTGAGTTAATATAAACCTATACTGTTCCATTGGAGCATCAGAGTGAACTGGTTTCTACTCACTTACATCCTGAGGATCTGGGCCACTTATTTCATGCTGTATTTTTACTTGTTTTAGTACAATATTGCTCTGAAACATGCAGTTAATTGCACAACTTCCTGTTTTAAATTGCATAGTGGCTCTTCCCTTGCTAGAAGTAGATTGCTTTTAATAGGGTTGTGTCCCTTTTTGGCAGTATGTGGTTAGATATACTCCGTTCCCATCTTTACTATTCACATTCCATATCAAGAGAGTACAAACTCACACATCGAGATTCAGCCTGTGATAAAGTCAATGGCAGGCTTCTCAGACATTCAGGAAGGCTACTCTCCCATCAGGGCTTTTGCATTCCTGCCACACCCTTCTGTTTACCAAGCGAATGAAGCATCTCCACTAATGCACTGGAGGGCAAGGTCTGTAGTTTCTATAACTCAAAACCACAGTCACATTATTTTTCTTGAAGGTAGGCAGATTTGTCTATATCCTTTGAATTCACAGTATCTCCTGCATTTTTTATTTTTGGCTGTAGACAAGGCAGCACCCATCAGGAGACGCCTCCTGTCAGGATAGCTCTGGAGCAACCAATAACTTACCTCTGCCTAAACACACAGCAGGTGAATAGAGCACCTCCTGGGGAATATGTGAAGAATTAAGATCTTACAGCAGAGATTTTACCATCACCTTTTTTGTGCATGTGGTTCTTATCTCTCTTTTGCTGAATAGTTCCTATTTGGCATGGCAGTAATGCCTGTAGATGTAATCTGGAAGTTTCACACCTTCAGGATGTATAGAATCATAGAATCATAGAATGGTAAGGTTGGAAGGGACCTCAAGGATCATCTAGTTCCAACCCCCTGCCATAGGCAGGGACACCTCCCACTAGTACAGCTCACTCAAGGCCTCATCCAATCTGCCCTTGAACTCCTCCAGGGAGAGAGCAGCCACAACCTCCCTGGGCAACCTGTTCCAGTGCCTCACCACCCTCACTGGAAAGAACTTCCTCCTAACATCCAGTCTAAATCTCCCCTCTGCCAGTTTAAACCCATTGCCCCTTGTCCTGTCATTGCAAGACCTTGTAAATAGCCCTTCCCCAACCTTCCGGTGTGCCCCCTTCAGATACTGGAAGGCTACTATCAGGTCTCCTGGAAGCCTTCTCTTCTCCAGGCTGCAGAACCCCAACTCTCTCAGCCTGTCCTCATAGGAGAGCTGCTCCAGCCCTCTGATCATCTTCGTGGCCCTTTTCTGGACCCGCTCCAACACTTCCTGTCCTTCCTGTGCTGGGGGTTCCAGAACTTAAACAATTTTTTCTCCAGAATTGATATTGTTCCTTTTTCTTAATTACTTAATGTGTTTTTATTGGGAATTTCAAATGCTTTTGTGGAAAGTATAGAATCAAATGTGGAATTATTTCTTTGTGAAATGTAACAGCAAGCACATATATGCATATGTATATACACAGATATGTTTTTATCATATCTGTTTATCATAGAAGCCTAATACAATACGACTGCAACACCTGTGTGGCTGACTCACCTGCATAAATATATTATATGCTAAGAAATGTCTGTGTGCACAATCTGGACATTACTGTGGAAAATACTGTTTGAAGAACTCACTGCCAGGGTAAAGCAATTCGTACTGAACTTTTCCATGTCCAGATTTTTGTAGCTTTTGATAACAAATGATCAAATTCACAATGTCTTCCCTGGGGAAGGGACATTTCTATGTATTTTATGTTAAAACATTTTATGGTCTACATCTGATATGCTATACCTGAGATGGATTCTTCTACAGGACATACACAGCTTCTTCTTCATAGCCTATACTACCAGTCAAGCAACAAGATATCTTCTACATGTCAGAGTGGTTAATTGGTGAAAAGAATACTCTGTGAAGCCTTAACTTACAAAATAAAATTAGAGTCAGGAAGGAAATGTTCAGTAGTAGTCAATACAGCAATTAGAGACAAAGAGTTTCCGAAGCACTTCAGAGGGATGGTGTTGCATCAGTACATCAGAAGATGTGTCAGTTCCATTCTAAAACATAGGTGTTTCAGAAATGACCCCAGGAAATGTGGCCTTGCCTTGAAGCATTAATTTGCTAGGTTCAGGGCAAATAAACTACTGTAAGCATTTCTCATGAGCAGACAAGGCTCTTCATAAACAAGTGGACAAGATTCAGAACTGAAGGAGAAAACTCCACTGTGGACCCTGAGGGCCACTTACCACACACACTACACAGCATGGGAACTGCTGCTTACAGGTAACCAAACACTGCCCCACCGTGCTTTTGTGTGGTGGAAAAGCCTGGTCATTACTGGGGAAAGCTTGATGTGTTTGTGCTGAAGCCTTCAGCATGCTGCACATTCCAGTATAAGCGGATCAAAGCAGAGGACATTATTATATATTTGTGTAGCCCCAACAGTGTGTGAGGCACTTAATTTACCATTTGAAGCTGTTCCTTTTGCTGTGATATTTTGGGCGGGGATTCCCATTCATCATGTTGATCCCACTCTGTGTCTGAAGCACAAGGTCAGCTATCATTGACTCTGTCGTGCTCAAAGGCTGTAGTGCTCTAGTAATTAAGACTGTTAGATGGGAGGGCCTCTTTTCCTGCTATTTGATGTAGAGTAGGTGCAGATGAAAGATTTATAGCTTTAATTCAAATACAGGACTTGTCTTTGACAACTTAATTGTGTTTGAAGAGAAGTTCTGGACCCTTTCTCTTGCCAAGTCGTTACAGAAAGGCCTCACATCTTGGATCTACCAGGAAGTTGTTTGGATTAAAGAAATAACCAAAGGGACTTTGCCTTAGTGCTGATAGAAGCAATAAACATTTGCTTGTCCTTCTTTGGCTTATAGTAAATATGTTGCTTAGGACAGCATAGTTTCATATGTCAAGACCAAAGTAGGTACATATTTTCCTAAGTTTTTTTTTCTATATTCATCTCTATAAACAGGGTTTTCCTTTTTTATAGCGCTCTTATTACATCGATTAATGACGCTGGTAAAATGAAAGGCTAGACTGAACAGGATACTAAAACCAGATACTTATTCCTTTAATAAAAATGAGATTATAAATAATGAAATATGGATTACTTCTATGAGAATAATTGCTTTTACATGTGTTTGGTTATACAAAGTCATTGCAACACTTCACAATTACCACATTTTTCTTGTGTCCTTCTAGTAGGTGCTAAATATAAGGCCTGTGAAGCAAATGACACAGAAGTCACTGAAGACACATGGCCAGAGCACACAGATTTCCCTCAGATGTATGCAGTGTTTGAGCTCATGCTGATTGTCTTGATCAACAGCATTGGCTTTCAGCAGCAGCTGCTGCCAGAGGCAGGCTCTTACACTCAGCATGGACAGAAAGAGGAAGATGATGCACTTTTTGTTGGCAGATGATGAAGTAATTCCCAATAAATAAGTTGGGAAATTCTGAGCCATCTGAGCACCTGGATCCTGTGCCTCATTCTGGAAGAGATGGTGGGTGGTCAGACCAGAGGAGACAACACAGCTTGCATATTGGTTTTTTTTCATTTGTTGGGAATGGGATCTACAGAAGCTACACAGGTTTGGGATCTGGGAGGTTGCTCCTGCTCTGTTTGGTGTTAGCCTGTAGCCCTTCTTACAAACTGTTCTGTTCACAGCAAGAAAACTCAGCTTGTCCAAAGTTTTTTTTAAAAAAAGTTTCCTACCTTTCCTACACTAGCAATGCAAGGGAACAAAGCTAGCCTGCTCCTTTTGTGAGACTCTCAGTATAGAACAGCTGAGGGGTTTGCAGCCATTACTGCAATTATCCTTATAAAAGGAGCTGAGGCACGAAGACTTGAAGCCTGACATTTAAAAAAGCTGATGGTTTCCTGGTGAGATTATCCAGAAGTACCCAGCCAGGCATTTTTCTCAGCATAGATTCACATCTTCAGGCTCACAAAAGTCTTCAGACCATTGCTATCTGGCTTAGAGTCTCATGAGCAGAATGAGAAATTCAACTTCAGTCTCCCAAGCTCCTAATATCTAGGGTTTTCTCAAAATACAAACTACTCTGGCAGTGACATACGACCTATGTGTGCTCCCTTGTAGCTCCTCTCCAAAAGGAACAGCAGATGTGGCGGGAGGGGTGTACATACTGTTGGGAAGAAGTATGAGTGCTACCGATGGGGACCATCTCTTCAAGGGCATCAAGGGAAAAGACGTACCAGCTCCTTGTTGCATGCAAATGAAACCACTCCCCACGCACCCTCAGTAGCCCAGCAGCTGTGGAGAACAGCAGGCCTCATTTAAAGTAGCAAGAAGGAAGATCAGACACTACGTGTTGGCTTCGGAAAAAATTAAAAACTAAAAACAATTGGATTTACACTGGAGAGGAGAGAAGAGTTGTTGTTTGAGTTGTTTTCTGTTTGTTTGTGTTTGTTTCTTTAAGTCCAGTCTTCCAGTAAGCACCAGGACTATGTAAGCTATCTCCCATCATAGGTTATTTCCTGAAATTCCNTTGAAGCCTGACATTTAAAAAAGCTGATGGTTTCCTGGTGAGATTATCCAGAAGTCCCCAGCCAGGCATTTTTCTCAGCATAGATTCACATCTTCAGGCTCACAAAAGTCTTCAGACCATTGCTATCTGGCTTAGAGTCTCATGAGCAGAATGAGAAATTCAACTTCAGTCTCCCAAGCTCCTAATATCTAGGGTTTTCTCAAAATACAAACTACTCTGGCAGTGACATACGACCTATGTGTGCTCCCTTGTAGCTCCTCTCCAAAAGGAACAGCAGATGTGGCGGGAGGGGTGTACATACTGTTGGGAAGAAGTATGAGTGCTACCGATGGGGACCATCTCTTCAAGGGCATCAAGGGAAAAGACGTACCAGCTCCTTGTTGCATGCAAATGAAACCACTCCCCACGCACCCTCAGTAGCCCAGCAGCTGTGGAGAACAGCAGGCCTCATTTAAAGTAGCAAGAAGGAAGATCAGACACTACGTGTTGGCTTCGGAAAAAATTAAAAACTAAAAACAATTGGATTTACACTGGAGAGGAGAGAAGAGTTGTTGTTTGAGTTGTTTTCTGTTTGTTTGTGTTTGTTTCTTTAAGTCCAGTCTTCCAGTAAGCACCAGGACTATGTAAGCTATCTCCCATCATAGGTTATTTCCTGAAATTCCAACCTACATCCCTCCTCCATACTGCAAAGCCTTCCCAAGGACTGGTCACCTCCTGTCCCAGCGCAGTCCTCATCCCACCTAGCAGCGAGGCATCAGTTTTTAGTTTGGGAGTAAGAAAGGAAAAGAGGTTTAACCATTTCTTAAGAATCACCTGGGCATCCAATGAGGGTTATAAGCTCTCAGGTAGGGTAGAGGTAGAGTCAACTGAAGAGAGTAGCACAAAAGTGCAGGTCCTTGGACACTTGCTGTCTACAACTACCTGAAGGGTGGTTGTAGCCAGGGGGAGGTTACCTTCTTCTCTCAGGCAACCAGCACCAGAACAAGAGGACACAGTCTCAAGCTACGCCAGGGGAAGTTTAGGCTGGAGGTGAGGAGAAAGTTCTTAACTGAGAGAGTCATTGGCTACTGGAATGGGCTGCCCAGGGAGGTGGTGGAGTCACTGTCCCTGGAGGTGTTCAAGGCGCCTTTGGACGTGGCACTTGGTGCCATGGTCTAGTCTTGAAGTCTGTGGTGATGGGTTGGACTTGATGATCTCTGAGGTCTCTTCCAACCCTGGTGATACTGTGATACTGTGATACTTCACACAGAGGTCATAAAGCAGCAGTGAGCACCTTTCCTGGGGTTCATGGAGACCACAAGGGCAGACAAACCACTTGTGATACTGGGGTGGTGCCATTCGCCCTTGCAGATGAAAGCTGTGCCCTCTTGATTACCAGTTCTGCAAATCACTCCCCCTTGTAGCTCATGCTACAAGTAAACCTCATTGCTTTTACCAGATGGACCACACATGTTAAAATGTGCATTCAAGCCATGTATCAGTGGGGTGAGAGGGGTTTTTCAGTCAAGCAACATTTTTCCTTCATGTTCAAGCACGTATCTTCCTGGCTGCTGTGTCAGCTCCACAGGACACAGCTTGAGGATAAGATTCATACACCTTTTGCAAATAAGGGGAAAAAACCCAGCAATTTATTTACATGCCTCTCTGCTCAGGATGATCTGAGGCCTAGGCCGTTACATTGGCCAGAAACACTAGATGCGTATTTGTGTTTTGTTTTTACCTTAGAATCTCTTTTTAATTTATGCATCTATGGATCTTATTCACCTCCCAGATACATCCAAAATCTGACTTTCCTCTGCATTTGCTTAGTGTTTCTTACAATCTGGCAACACATGCAAATTGCACACACATGATTATAGGATATGGCTTTATAAAGGAGGGAGTTTTACAGCCTCAGTTTTAGTCTGTTTCATAGCACAGTTTAACAACAGAGCAGAGCCAGTTGCTCCTCCTTCAGAGAGCACTCCAGAAGCAAGCAGATGTCCAAGAAAAGATTTGGCCCAGGTGTTCATAAAGGACTCATGAAACAACCTTAACAGAACAAGAAATTTATTACCCTTGTAGCGGAGAGAAACATCTGTAGGAGATGAAAGTTTTGATGGTTTCTAAAGTTTTTTTTTCTGATTAGGCTGTTCCATGCTTGCTGCAATAGAAAAAGAGGCTTGGGAGGGCAGCTTTTCATCACCTCTGAAAATGTGAACAATTTTTCTCTAAATACCTGAAAGGATATTTAGGAGCTTAGCATTAGCCATCAGACTATATAAATGCTCACCAATAATGATGACAGATTTTCCCAGCTGCATCTTAAATCCGTTGCTTCTTGTTATAACCTCATTAAGCGAGAAGCATGATAGATACTCCTTTTGCACGTCCCTTTGTATTTCTGTACTCACTTGTCATCTGTCTATTATTCCACACGTAATTTATTTTATGTGTTACCCTCTCCTGTGCTCTAGAGGAGGCCTCAGACAATTCTAGCACTACAGGTGTGTGATTTTGGCAGAACCACTCAGCTGCTGTTCCTCAGAATAATCCTGCCTCTGTAGAGGGATGAAATGTTGCAGGAGATCCTTACTGATTGTCTGTGAATGATGAAGGGAGAAGTCCTTTTCTAGTGGTGCCACTGAACTGCTAGACCCTGCTACACCCTAGAGTAGTGAGAAAACCTCCATTGACCAAAATTATACTCAATCAGATGCAAATAATTCAGAGAGCCTTTTGGAAGTTGAATACTATTGCAGATTATTATTACTGTTACTGTTGTTATTGTTATTATAATATACCATGATTGCTATTTAACAGAGTAAATTACCCAGCACTGGGCTCTGAGCTGCCATAACAAGCCCATTATCACCTTCAAACCCGGAAAATTAATGCTGCCTCAGACTCACTGTGTTGTCCCTCTCTTCCTGTCTAGATATATTTGGAAAATACAGATGGGATCAGGGAGCAGTATAGTCCCACTCTAATCCACGAAGAAGCAATTAGAGACCTGCTGAGCCACTTGAATACTCGTAAGTTTATGGGACCGGGTGGGATCCACCTTAGGGTGATAAGAGAGCTGACCAAGCCACTGTCCATCACTTATCGACAATCCTGGCTCACTGGAGAAGTCTCTGATGACTGGAAACTGGCCAATGTGGTGTCCATCCACAAGAAGGGCTGGAAGGAGGAACTGGGAAATTACAGACCTGTCAGCCTGACCTCAGTGCCATGCAAGACAATGGAACAGATCATCCTGAGTGTAATCACAGCATCTACAGGATGGCCAAGGGATCAGACTCAGCCAGCATGGGTTTAAGAGGGGCAGGTCCTGCCTGACCAACCTGATCTCCTTTTACAACCAGGTGACCCACTTGGTGGGTGTGGGGAAGGCTGTGGATGTAGTCTACCTAGACTTTAGCAAAGCCTTTGACATTGTCTGCCATAGCAAACTCCTGGACAAGATGGCAGCTCATGGCTTGGACAGGGGCATTCTGTGGCGGGTTAGGAACTGGCTGAAGGGCCA
>VWZE01007069.1:117884-128660 GCA_013396675.1 Eubucco bourcierii | reverse complement strand
TTCAAAGGATGTGCTCAGTTCTCATGCAGTAGAGTTGTTCTATCTACCTGATTCCTATTTGTCTGATACTACAGGGAAGTATATTTGTAGTTATTTGTTCTTTGTAAGTACAGGGGGAAAAAAAACCCCAAACCCTGAGTAGGTGAGAATAACTGACCTGAATGTTTAATTTTTATTTTTTTTGGCATGGAATTTTGGTGCATTTGTACTGTATAGTTCCTTAATCCATTTCAGTAGGATAAAGTGATATGCTGAGGTGGGACAATGAGCTTCCACAGCCATCTGAACTCCATGAAGGGTCAGTGATAAAAAAAAAATGACTCGTCCAAAATGAGATACAGATGTTAGCCATGCAAATTCTGATTTCAGTGGAGAGTGCTGCTTGAATGAAAACCATAGGTTGGGATCCACACCGAGTGTGTGAAATCTGAATTTCGTTTTTCAGTGGTTAGTTTTTATTCAGACTCCTCTGAAACAAATGGATGTGTTTATATACAAAAATGAGAGATAAGGCAAGGCAGAAAAAAGCTGCAAATAAAATCCACATTCTCCTGAAATCCTTTACAGCCAAATTCTAGCAGGTCAAAACTTGGTGTCAGTTAGACTTGAGAATGGATTTTGAGTCTCCAAAACTGAAGTGTCTCATGTGCTTTGTGGCTGCTACACATGTCTTGATAAAGTTAGCACCTAAAATCCAGACTCCATAAAAATTGCTGGGCTCTTTTCCATGTGTGAAATTTATTTGGAACACTGAACAGGCTGCCCAGGGGAGTTGTGATCTCCCTCTCTGGAGATATTCAAAACCCACCTGGATGTGTTCCTGTGTGAGCCGGTATAGGTGATCCTGCTCTGGCAGGGAGATTGGACTGGATGAGCTTTCAAGGTCCCTTCCAACCCCTAAAGTTCTGTGATTCTGAACATTTGTAGGTCCTTGTGAAGATTTCTGACCAGAGGCGGTGTTAATGCAGGCTGTGATCATCCTGTGATACCCACTGCTTCTCATGCTTCTTTGTGAGAGTAGGAATCTTCTATTTGGACTTCCTAGAAGCAAAGTCCTTCATGTAAAAATTATCTCCTCTGTTTTGATCCTTCTCCCAGGAGAGAAGGGATGAAATGAGAAGGGCAACAAGGCTGGTGAGAGGCCTCGAGCACAGCCCTATGAAGAGAGGCTGAGGGAGCTGGGATTGGTTAGCCTGGAGAAGAGGAGGNGCTGAAATGGGCTGCCCAGGGAAGTGGTGGAGTCAGCGTCCCTGGAGGTGTTCAAGGCAGGTTTGGACGTGGCACTTGGTGCCATGGTCTGGTCTTGAGGGCTGTGGGAATGGGTTGGACTTGATGAGCTTTGAGGTCTCTTCCAACCCTGGTGATACTGTGAGACTGTGATACTGTGAAATGCTGCAGTACTGCCAGCGTTCACAGGTATAAAGTTAGCCAGGGATCGTCCTCAGAGCACCTCACACAGTTTCACCAAGGCAAAAGGTGAAAACAAAATATAGGCTGAGTAAATCACAACAATCCTAAACCTCTTAGTGGTTGACTACTTGTCTCAAACCTTCCCTTGGGTCTAGGGTTGGAGTTATAGAATCATAGAATGGTAAGGTTGGAAAGGACCTCAAGGAGTTGATGATCTTAATGGTCTCTCCCAACCAAAACAATCCTAAGATTCCGTGATTCTCCTTTCTTCTATTTAAAGATGCAACCTACAGGGAAACAATTTTATTACTGAAAAGGCTGAACTCACGCTGAAGTAAATTCCTTGATTGGAGGTAGCAAGATGTGGCTATCAGATGGGCCTGATTTATGTGAGGAGTTGCTGAGGTCTGAGTCAAAGGAGCTGTTTGTGTGTGTGATTGCAGGCCAGATCGCCTGGCCTGATCTGGCAAAGGTTTCAGCACATGTTTAATTTCACAGTTGTCAACAGCCCTATTGAAAACCAAATCGGGACCAGGCCCCTGTTATTCCAAGCCACTGTGTGTGCCCACACATGAAGAAGTGGTTGTAGTGTCGCAGCCGAAACAGCAGCTTTCAGCTGAAGGAGTTTTTGCTTCATCTCGAGATGTGTTTACATCTCTGAGGCCCTTTGCTGTCCTCATGCCTCTCTTTTTCCACTCGCAGTCATTCACGCGAAAGTGAAAAGCGTAGAGAGAGCGAACTGCAACGAGATCACCACTGTGGTGGAAGTCAGAGACATACTGAAGTCTTCAACACCAATCCCTCTGGCTCAAGTGCCTCTGCTTACAAATTCCTCCTGCCTGTGCCCACCTCTTCAACCGAAGCAGGACCTTCTCATCATGTGCTACGAATGGCGCTCGAGGTGAGTCCGGCCCAGGTACTGTTGCAAGGCGTTAGAGATGGAAAGGAGGCCCAGCAAAGCTCTTTCTGGTCACCTTCTGTGAGGCTTAGCTAACATGGCACTGCTGAGAGTTTTTCTGAAGGTGACTCATGTGCATACCTGCATGTTTCAGTTGCCTGCACCACTAGACTAAAGGAGTTGGGGCTGTTCAGTCTGGAGAGGAGAAGGCTCCCAGTTGACCTTTCAGTATTTCAAGGTGGCCTACAAGAAAGCCGAGGAGGGACCTTTTAGGCTGTCAGGTAGTGACAGGACTGGGGGGAGTGGAACAAAGCTAGAAGTGAGTAGATTCAGACTGAATGTTAGAAAGAAGTTCTATACTATGAGAGTGGTGAGACCCTGGAAGGGGTTGCCCAGGGAGGTGGTGGAAGTCTCATCTCTGGAGGTGTTTAAGGCCAGGCTGGATGAGGCTCTAGTGTGAGGTGTCCCTGCCCATGGCAGGGGGTTCAATGATCCTTGTGGTCCCTTCAAACCCTGACTGATTCTATGATTCCATGATTCCATGGTTCTATGATTCTATGAATTTTGTCCACTGAATTGGTCTCAGCTCTGTGCCCTGAATCAGTGTTGCTCACATGTGGAGCATAAAGTCTGGTGGTATTTGGTGCTGTCAGCATATTGCTTAATGCATCATGCAGCAGTTCAGGCACCTCCAGCCATTCAGAAATGCTTTTCCAGGACTGCTTTTCCATAGGTATGTGCTGCTTTGTGTGCTACAAGCATGATGGTGGCTATAGGTGGTGGTCTGTGTTGGCAGGACCACAAGCCTCACTCACCCCAGGGCAGGGGAGAGGAAGTTATACACATCTCCTGTCTGCAGAGCTGCTGGAGACAGAGCCAGGCCTTTTCTGCCAGCCTATCCATACTTAAGGCCAGTGCCATCACTGAGATGTTTCTGGTCCCACAGCTGCACTGGGACCAGCTGAGGCTGCAGCCATTGGAGATCCAGATGTAAAGTAAATACTCTCAGAGCAGCTTGCCAGTGCTGCTGTATGATTAAAAGACAAAACAAGACTAACTTTACCAGATCCTTCATCTGGCAGTCAGCCTAGCTCCAGGCATGGAAGGAAATCCCACATGCTGGTCTGGAAGGGAGAGAGTGATGAATCACAGCTCTCTTTTCTCTCTGGGTCCTTTAAGCAGAAAGTGACCTTCCATCCCCAGTACCAGTGTGCAGCAGTAGCAACAGACACCATCAGGACAGGTTGTGTTGTGGTGAGTCCATGTGTGCTGTGGGGCTTAGAGCTAAGGCTGCTTGTAAAACGTGCAGGCTGGTTTTGCACAGCCTGATGTGACTGTTAAGGACCAGAGGACATCTGTGCGCAGCACTTGGTGGGCCACATCCATGTTCTCAATGAGTTTTATGTTGGTCTTTTAAAAGCATTTTATAGGTGCTTCTAAAAGTTGCCATCTGATACTTTATGACCCTAACTTTTTTTCTTTTTTTTTTTTTTTTCTGGTGAGCTCACAGGCAGAGGATTGTGTAAGCTAACAGCATTTTATTATTACACAGCACCTTGCCCCTCCAGGTCTGGAAGTATTTCACAAAGCTTATTTAGAGCTCCTCTATTTGTGTGAGCTGGTTTAGGGATCTGTGTTCTCAGTCATGCAGAAGGATCATGAGCAAGATTGTGATGGAGGAGCTGCACAGCTTTGTTGGAAAGGAGCCTCATGAGGCTGTCAGGAAGGGGAGCTTTCAAAAGTGAAAGGCTGTGATCTGCTTCTCCATTACTACAGAAAAAACAAACCATTCACTAAATATTTTGTGATGGTTTTTAAAGGCTACTGAGGTTTTTAATTTTGTATAGTGTACTAAAATGGATTTGAAAAAGAAACATAAACTATTATATGTGCTTCCTGTTGAACTCAGTGGCATGCAAACAGAAGGGTTTGGGTTACAGCAGCTTTGTAAAGTGCCAGAAGCAAAATGAGTGGAAGCTGTGTCTTCACTGAAGTCTGTGGCAAAACTTCCATTGCCCACCTCTAGGGCTAGGGTCTGAAATTATAGAATCATAGAATGGTCTGAGAAAGATCTAGTCCAAACCCCTCTGCACTCAGCAGGGACATACTCAACTGGATCAGGTTGCTCAGAGCCCTGTTGAGCCTCACTTTGGATATCTCCAGGGATGTGGCCCCAACCATCTCCCTGGGCAACCTGTCCCAGTGTTCCACCACTCTCACAGGAAAGAACTTGTTCCTAACATCCAACCTAAATCTGCACTTCTCTAGTTTGAAGCCATTGCCCCTCATCCTATCCCTGCAGGCTTTTGTAAGCAGTCTTTCTCCATCCTTCTTGTGTGCTTTGACCTGAACAGAAGCTTCATCAGATGTACAGTGTGTTGTGGTTCCACTCATCGCAACATCACCTTAGCTTCAACCTTTTATGTTGATTCTTCAATCTCTCCTCAGAAAGAAAGAGGAGATCTGTATCATGTTGGCCTCAAACTGACTGTAGTCCTTTTATGTTTGGGCAAAGTGGATGCTCTGTGGCTAATGGATGTGGTTGGCAGCAGTTTGTACTCTTTTTGAACTGGTGTGAGCAGCAACACTGTTCATGGAAACTGAAGGTCAGGACCTGCTATGCTGTGTGAGTCTCACTCACCAGCAAAGTGCTGTATGAAACCATTTGCACTTTTAATGATGGTTTGATGTCTCCTGCCAACACTGATGCCTGAGTAAAGCCTTCTGGAATTAGGGCATATTAAAGCCCAGTATCTCCAAAAGGCAAAAAAAAACCCCAAAAAACCAAAAAACAAAGGGGAGGGGAAAAAAGGCAAAAAAAAAAAAAAAAAAAAAAAAAAAAAAAAGGGGGGGGGGGGAAGGAAAAAAAAAAGAAAAAAAGGGAGGAAAAGAAAAAAAAAAGATGAAAAAAAAGGAAGAAAAAAAATGAAAATAAGGAATAAAATTAAAAGAGCAAAGTTAAACTACTTAAATATTAAATAATAGAGGAGCTACTGAAATCCCAGCATGCCTGTGCTGTAAAATAGTTGTAGGGACTTAGGAGGTCAGACAGCTTTAGCATAAACTTATTTTAGGAGCTGTTTAGGGCACATATATTTAATAGTTACATTTCTGGTTTGTTCATTTCATGGCACCCAGACTCAGTATGTCCCTACAGGGCCCAGCCAGATTTCATTGGTAGGCAAATATCAGTGCCCACACATCTTCCAAAATCACTATAAAGCACTCATTAAGTGGTTAGAGGTAGGAAATCCATAATGCCATCCCCTGTGCATTTATGGTTAGAGATGGAGATGACTGTAGATGGTTGGATAATGTGTGACCATCAGTCAGCTGAGCTGGATTAACTGCTGCCTATGGAGCAGCTTTTTCAATTTCAGAGTAGAACACATTGGTTTAAACTGCTCTTGTGCACACACAAACCCACACAAACATGTAGTGGAGATAAGTCAAAATCTCTGTGTAAGAATTTAATGGGGTCTGACTTAACCCACCTCTTTTTGGTAAGTGACCCAGGCAGGAGAGTTTTCCCTTACAGAGAAGCTGCAAGGTGAGGACTGAGTGCTCTAAGTGCTTCCTCAGCACTGGCCATGCACTGCAGTTTTGGCTGTACATTTTAATTTCCCTTCCAAACTGTTTTTCTTCCTTAATGCCCCTGGGGTGCATTAACAAAAGTGTGTCTGGCAGGTCTAGGGAGGTTCTCTTCACTCTTTACTCTCCCCTGGTGAGACAACACCTGGAATACTGTGTCCAGGTTTGGAGTCTCCAGTTTAAGGGAGACAGGGAACTGTTGGAGAGAGTCCAATGGAGAGCTATGAGGATGATTGGGGAATTTGAACATCTTTCCTGTGAAGACAGACTGAAAGCCCTGGGTCTGTATAGTCTGGACAAGAGAAGACTGAGAGGGCATCTGATCAATGCCTATAAATATCTGAGGGGTAGGTGTCAAGATGAAGGTGCCAGGCTCTGTTTGGTGGCGCCCAGTGATAGGACAAGGAACAACAGGTACAAGCTAGAACACAGCAGGTTCCACCTCAACATGGAGACACTTCTGTATAGTGAGGGTGACAGAGCACTGGAGAAGGCTGCTCAGAGAGGTTGTGGAAACTCCTTCTCTGGAGACTTTCTAAGCCCACTCCTGTGTGGCTTGCCCTAGGAGATCCTGCTCTGGAAGAGGGATTGGTCTTGATATCTCTGCAGGTCCATTCCAATCCTTAACATTCTGTGATTCTATTTTTACAGAGTTTAGAACAAAATTTCAGAAGTGTCCTTAAAAAAAATGGAGAAATCCATTAGAAAGCATTTAGGGATGGAGAAAAAGATTTTTCTACCTATTGTCCACCACACAGAGACTGTCAGCACCAAGTACCTGCTGCTGCATTTCAGCTTGGTCCTCTGGAATGACAGCTGAGGAATCAGAGGCAGAAACATCTACAACCTGTGTTTATTTCTTCATTTTCAGGTTGATGCTTCTTGATGGATGCCTTGTTGAAAAATGGAAAGATCAGCTGAACAAAAGGTTTAAGGTAAAGACAACCCAAGAGAAGAATGCACAAAGGGTTAAACACCTTTGTCCTATTGCAGCACTAAATAGCTTGCTTGACTTTTAGGTATCCATAACACCTCTGGGTTATTATTTTCACTTTAGCATTTTGGTAGTTCATAATTACATATAAGTCTAAGTGAGAGTTTGAAAAGCTTAGTCTTGCAATTGTAGGGTCTCTAAAGTTTTGTTCCTGTCCCTAAATAGTGTGGTTGGATCATCCTTGTGTGAATTCTGGCTTATTACAATGAATTTCTTCCATATCATTTTAGAAAGGGAAGTGAAATTCCACTGTCCTGGCTAACTTGGGTTTGCTTCATTGCATCTTGCAGTCTGGAGACAGAGACTCCTCACCAGCTGCTTCCTGCTAAGCACCCACTGAAAGTATTTGATCATCCCCTCAGTGATGTCAAGGAACACTGGAAGGAAAAGTTTACTTCTTGTAGATTCCTCTTTATAATGGAAAGAGCAAGGTGGAGGAATAAAGTGTCTGAGTCTCCCTCACACGTTGAGAGGTGGTCTGGAATTCAGGCAAGATTTCAGAGCATTAAGGACATGCATGTGTATTTATTAACTGTTAGGCAATTGATAAGGCTGAGTTAAGAGATCTCTATCCATCCTCAGAAGCTTTTAGATTACAGACCATTTTCATGCAAGAGAAAGTGTTTATTGCCTTTATCATTCTCATTTCTCCTCAGTCATAGAATCATGTGGAAGCTTTGTGTGAAAAAGAAAAAAATGCTTTTAAGTATTTAAAAAGCAAATACATTGCAGTTCCAGTTGATACCATGAGGGATTTAGGGGCATGCTGAAAATCCCTTAGCTGTCAGCTGGCTCACAGTGGTTTTTAGTGGCTTCCACACATAGTTTGGCCATTTCTAATTGTGCCTGTCTGGAGCTTCATTTCCAGGTTGTCAAATAGATGCGTGGCTGCCAGACAAAAGAATTACCACAGCATATGTCATTCCCTCTGATATTAATAGTTTGATAAATTAAGTCCTTGTCCACACATCTTTAGGTGGGACACATCTAAATGCCCTCTGGTAGTTTTTGGTTTATAGGGATGCCTATAATGGCCCTGGCCACAAAGATAGTCAGTGTGGAGCTAGGTGTCACAGTAGCTTTCTTACAATGCCCATCAGTCATCTCTGAAGACTTGCATCCAGCTTTTTTCTTGAGTTACTACTTAAAAGAAATGTTTTGAGCTGTCTGTGGACCACAGAAGGCAGCTGTTAACATAGCCACAGCATGGCTGGTCTCTTCTCTAGCCAGGACCAAGAGTCTGAGTAGCAACAGGGTCAGTGCAGACATACTAAGCTGGAAATCTGGAGAACACTTCCCTTGCTCTGATCACTGGGCAAAGGCACCTGCCTTTGGGAATTTCAGAAAAGAAAGTTCATTAGTAGAGGGAAGAGGTGAGATCCTTTCCAGGTTCTTCAATCTATCTTGCTTTCCTTAAAGTATTTCTATTCCTGGAGGTGAAAGACTGCAGGCTTGTGGGTCTCTCTCCATATTTCAAATTACCTAGCCACTTACTGTCACTGTAAAAGCCTATTTTCTAACCACTGGGCCCGTGGGTTTGGAGATCTGACAGCTGTTCTCTTTGGTGGGCTCAGTGATCTTAGTTGCATTGCAAGATTCCTCAGGGTTGGTGCTGAACAAAGCTACAGGTGCAGTACTGGCGACCACCCCCTTGTGACTGAGTGCTGTGATTTCAGTGGTCGTTTCTGCTGGCTGCCTGTAACAGGAGCTCTTCCATGCCCGGGGAACAGCAGAAAGTAAACACCACCTTGCAACTGCCTTTAAAGTCTACTCTGTGAAAGGATAGTTTGCTTTCTGCAGGCTTGTCTGAGCATAAGTCCTTTGGTGGTTCAAACATTCAGTCAGGCAGCAAAGAAGGGGTCTGCAGAGGAGTTCCAGGGTACAGAACCTGTCTCTTTGGTAGCATGGTGTCAGCTCTCCTGGGTTTCTGGAGAGGCATGAGGTGTACATTCACTTGCAGCATGCAGATGAGATGTGTCATTGCCATTTCCATCCTGCATTGCAGAAAATCCCTGATCCAAGAGCAGGTGGCAGGTTCCCCCTGCAGAGAGCCATAACTGCTGAGATCAGTGGTCCTGCAGGCGGGAGCGCTGCGCTAGTACCGATGGTTCGGACTCATTTTGATTAAGGTGACATCATTTATAATTGTGTCCTTCATCATATTTATATATATAAATATATAATATTTATAATCGTGTCCATCATTTATAATTGTGTCCTTCTCTAACTCAGCCTCTTTGTCTTCTGCCTGTCGACAGAGGTGGGAACAGAGACTGCAAGAACAAAAGCTGCGAGTAGCCCGCAGCAAGAACCAGAACGCAGGACGCAGCGGGCGGAGCGGAGCTCCCAAAACGACCAAGAACGCCAACCCGCTGGTCAGTGGCCCCAAAAAAGCCATGAAAGTCAGAAGTGGCCAGAGAGAAATGAACCCTAAGAAAGTATGAGTGGGACAGTTGCAAGAGGAAAGACTTTTCCTGCAGGAGGAGAGTCACCACCTGGCTCGGTCGGCATGTGTTATTAATCCCGAACTCATGGCCTTAAACCCCTCCCCACGACACTTCCTACATAGACATTTTTGCTGCACTTTACTTTTAAAAGGTTTTCTTTTCCTTTCAGGCCACTGCAAGCCATAGAGAGTAGGCTTGCTCTGCTGCGTGGTAGGCATATTTGAGATGACTGAGCTTTATCTTAGGGCTCTGATTTGCAGTTCTAGATAGGGTCTAGCTGTGGCTGCCAGAGGTTTCAACTCCTTGTGCCAGTTGCCTGCCCTGCTCCTCTGCCAGAGCTTGAGAGCTTGAGAGCTCAAGTCTTACAAAGAGTGTCTGAGGGAACTGGGGTTGTTCATTACAGAGAAAAGGAGGCTCAGGTGAGCCCTTCTCACTCTCTACAACTGCGTGGAAGGAGGTTGTAACAAGGTGGGGGTTGGTCTCTTTTCCCAACTAACAAGTTAGGTCATGAAGATGCGCAGAAGGCTGGAGCAGCTCTGCTATGAGGACAGACTGAGAAAGTTGGGCCTCTTCAGCCCGGAGAAGAGAAGGCTTTGAGGATACATTGGAGTGGCTTTCCAATATCTGAAGGGGGCTACAGGAAGGCTGGGGAGGGACTATTGACAAGGGCTTGAAATGACAGGGTAAGGAATGGGTTTGAACTGGCAGAGGGGAGATTTAAACTGGGTGTTGAGAAGAAGTGGTTTGCAGTGAGGGTGATGAGACACTGGCACAGGTTGCCCTTGGAGGTTGTGGCTGCTCCCTCCCTGGAGGTGTTCAAGGCCAGGTTGGATGAGACCTTGAGTGACCTGTGCTAGTGGGAGGTGTCCCTGCCTATGGCAGGGGGTTGGAACTCACTGAGCTTTGAGGTCCCTCCCAACCTAAACCATTCTATGATTCTAAGTGATAGGACAAGAGGAAACAGCCTTAGGTTGTGCCAGGGGAAGTATAAGTTGGATATTAGGAAATAATCCTTCACCAAAATGGTTATCAAGCACTGGAAGAGACTGTGGTGAAGTTACCATCCCTGAAGGTATTAAAAAGATGCAGAGATGCGGTGCTTAGTGATGTGGTTTAGTGGTGGCAGTGCTGGGTTAGCAGTTGGACTCAATGACCTGAAAGGCCTCTTCCAAGCTAAACAGTGCTATGATTCTCTGGGGCAGCTCTTCTCTCCTCATAAAGTGCTGCATTGGTGTAGTAGTTGGTGAGTTAGGCTGTGAACTAGTCTGGTCAACTGAGAGCTGTGGCAAACAGTGCTATGATTCTCTGCGGCAGCTCTTCTCTCCTCATAAAGTGCTGCATTGGTGTAGTAGTTGGTGAGTTAGGCTGTGAACTAGTCTGGTCAACTGAGAGCTGTGGCAGCTGAGGAACAGCAGAGGGATGGTAACCTCTGGCAG
>VWZE01007069.1:68378-99609 GCA_013396675.1 Eubucco bourcierii | reverse complement strand
CTAGTGGGAGGTGTCCCTGCCTATGGCAGGGAGTTAGAACTAAATGATCCTTGAGGTCCCTTCCAACCTTACCATTCTATGATTTAATGTTAACAAACAATTTTCATAGTTATTAACAATCTTCACCTGGATATCTAAATGGATATAGATTATTAATTTTGCATCGTTTGCAACACTTGCCTTTGTGCTCTCTAGCAGCATCAGGTTTGATTAATGCCAGAGTGTGCTCCTGAGGGAAGAAGAACTGCAACTCCTTCTCAGCTTCATGAGGTGTAGAACTGCCATGCAGCTGACCAATAGGTATGTTCTCCACTGCATACTTTGCACGTAAACTGAGAGTCATTAAAAGAGTGAAGATTAAGGAATAGTCATGATGAGATTCAGCAGCATTGACTGGCTTTAAACCAGTGAATATAAGTCAATGTTGATCTGATAAATGCTTGATAATCCCACTGTAGGAATAGGAAGCTTTCTTTGATGCAAAGTTTTCATTAGGCTGAGAAAATAAGCATTTACCCTAGAGGTTAGTTAGGCTAGCTCAAGAGAAAAATTAATCATAGAATGGCTTGGGTTGGAAATGACCTCTTAAGGTTATCTAGCCCCACTCCCCTGCAGTCAGCAGGGACATCCTCCACTAGATCAGGCTGCTTGGAGCCTTGTTAAGCCTGACCATTAATATCTCCAGGGATGCAGCCTCAACCACCTCCCAGGGCAACCTGGTCCAGTGCTCAAGCACACTCATGGTCAAAAACTTGTTCCTAACATCCAACCTGAATCTGCTCTTCTCTACCTTCAAACCATTGCCCCTCATCCTTTCATTGCAGGCCTTTGCAAACAATCCCTCTGCAGCCTTTTTGTAGGCCCCCTTCAGGTACTGGCAGGTTGCTATTAGGCCTCCCCAGAGCCTTCTCTTTTCCAGGCTGAACACCCCCAGTTCCCTCAGCCTGTCCTCACAGCAGAGGTGTCCCAGCTCCCTGATCATTTTTTTGGCCCTCCTCTAGACATGCTCATCAGCCTGTGTTGAGGGCGCTAGAGCTGGATGCAGCACTCCAAGTGGTGCCTTACCAGAGCAGACCAGCAACAGAACAAGTGGATACAGTCTCAAATTGTGCCAGAGGAGGTCTAGGCAGGATGTTAGGAGGAAGTTCTTGACAGAGAGAGTGATTGGCATTGGAATGGGCTGCCCAGGGAGGTGGTAGAGTCCCCAGCTCTGGAGGTGTTGAAGCAAAGCCTGGATGGGGCACTTAGTGCCATGGTCTAGTTGATTGGTTAGGGCTGGGTGATAGGTTGGGCTGGATGAGCTTGGCTTGGAAGAGCTTGAGCTCTGCCAACCTGGCTAAGTCTATGATTCTATGATATTATAACTACTTTCTCTCTGACTCTAGAGATTGCCCTTCATCTCAAGACTCTTCATTAAAGTCAGCTTTTCATCATGCTCAGCAGCCATTATTTCTCAGAGCAGTGCTCTAGTTCCTGTGTGTAACACAGCATCTCTTCCAAGTCTAGCACACTGCAGAAATATGTCTCTGCTCCCAGATGATGGCACTGTAGTCACACCAGTTGAAATGTGGGATGCATCCAGATGAGGAATGTGAATGCAAATGGAAAGCTTCGAGTGATGGGTTACTGCCTGAAGTATTACCTCTCTGGATTTTCCTTCTTAGCTTCTTCAACAGTCTTTGGGCCTAATAAATCTCTCCAGTGTGCTACAGCATTTTCTCGTGTCAGAGCAAGCACAAGAGTTGGACCACTGCAAAATGGGAAAATTGGCATTAAAGAAAAAACAAACCTAAACTCTCTACAGTTTGTAAAGGTAATTTGAATTTTTATAGTCCAGGCTAGGAAAACAAGACCTAGTAATAGAGGATTTAAAAACCCATCTCTTTGAACAGCTGCAGACTGAAAAAAAAACCAACAACTTCTTTGGCTTAGACATGGATTTAAATTTCAGTGGTACTGAATGTTAACACAACAGCAAGAAATTTATAGAATTAGGAATATCTTTGTTATTAGATAAAAATGCTGATTAACTCCCAAGTTTTCCTCTCAGCCATATCCAAGCTTCATATGAAGACACTGTGGAATCATTTTTCTTTTTTCCTCCCCAAGAAATCCAGCAGACAGCCTGGATAAGGATTTCAAAGCTTTACCACAGACCACCTAAATGCAGCTTTCAGAGCAGAGCACAACTGGTTTCACCCAAATTACCAGAGTTTCCCACTGGCTTCACCATTATATATACACATTTTACAGAGCCTCACCTATTTATCTGCTGTACTTGGGAATTACCTCATTATAAGCAGCTTTTGAATTTTACTTTTTTCATTAAACCCTCAGAATCATCTTGTATGCAGGTGTTACTCATTATGAAAATTTCAGTCATATTCCTAGACCCACAGTCTCACTTTTCACTCAGTGTACCTGGTCATTTGCTGCAGGAGGACTGGGAAGTAGTCTTGATCTACATGTTCTTTATAAAATTCACGAGTTTGCTCTTCAGACAGGACTATTTCCTTCTGCATTGCTATTTCAAAGCCATCATCCTTTATCCTTTGTATGATAGAATCTGTTTAACATATTGACATCATTCTAAGTTGCCATCCATTCAGTAATTTGCAAGCTGGTGAAGAAATTAGGTGGACTTTCCAATCATAATGGTAAATTTTTGTGCAGCTGAATTAATTTCCTAACTGAAGAATGGAAAAGTAATTTCAAGCAACTGTTAGAGGGCTTCAGTAGTTGCCTAGACACTCAAGAAGTGATGCTCACTTTCACAGCATCACAGAATTAAGCAGGTTGGAAAAGACCTCTAAGATCATAGACTCCAACCTATCACCTAACAACTTCTAATTAACTAAAACGTGGCACTAACTGCCTCCTTCAGTTTCCTTTTTAACACCTCCAGGGATGGTGACTCAATCACCTTCCCAGGCAGCCCATTCCAATGCAATCACTCTCTCTGTGAAGAACTTCTTCCTAACGTCCAGCCTAAACCTGCCCTGGCACAACTTGAGGCTGTGTCCTCTTGTTCTGTCACTGAGTGCCTGGGAGAAGAAACCAACCCCACCTGGCTACAATCTCCTTTCAGGTAGCTGTAGAGAGCAATGAGGTCTGCCCTGAGCCTCCTCTTCTCCAGGCTGCACACCCCCAGTTCCCTCATGCTCTCCTCACAGGGCTGTGCTCCAGCCCCTCACCAGCCTTTCCTGATGTTTTCTCTCACTTCAGAGACAAAAATCACATAAAACATCCAGTTAGAAATTACCTCAAAAATCAACCAGTTCAACCTTTGATGAAGCCCTGAAGAGCTGACACTAAACCATGTCCCTAATTTCCAGGTCCACAGGCTGCTTAAATACAATCTAAAGGTGTTTTTTGGGGAAAAAAAAAATCACCCAAAGGAATAAAGCAGCACTGACATTTGCCTTCTCAATAGATCAAAACCATTAACCAAACAACTTTACTTAGGAGGATTACTGGTAACTTAATGCTGGGGAAAGAGCATTTTAGTAATAGAGTTAAATTGTTATCATTTAAAATAAGAGCTCTGAGGTAGAAAATGGAATTATTGACACTTACTCCGTCTTTCCTTTAAGAGACAAGGTCTAATTAAAGCCAAAGTCTTTTCAACTTTGTGGTCTGTCCTCTTTGTATCAAAATTTGGGAAAAAGAAGGCAAGCTGTCTGCTGGCATCTTCTACACTGTCTTGCACATCACAAACATTTAATATGCTCTCTGTTGCCTTCATCCTGACAAGACACAATTGCTAAGTCACTGCCTGCATTGTGTTAACAGTTGTCTTCTCCAAGATGCACTTTATTCAAGCTCAGTGAAATGTAAGAATAGAATGCCAGGCTAAGTTTTTATTGAATTTGTGAGTAAAGCAATGTTTCTGAGAAGAGAATTATTAATCTTCCCCAAAAGTGCCTTGGCATATCCTATGAAGGAGAAATCTCAGCCATGGAGTTTTTCTAATCCTTCTCCAGCTTATTCACAGAATCACAGAATTGTTAGAGTAGGAAGGGACCTCAAGGATCATTCAGTTCCAACCCATGGCAGGGACACTTTCCACTAGATCAGGTTGCCCAGAACCACATCCATGTTGGCCTTGGAAACTTCCAGGGGTGGGAACACTTGCACCACCTCCCTGGGCAACCTGTTTCAGTGTCTCACCACCCTTGTGGTGAAGAGCTTCTTCCTTTGAGGGGGGAGGGGGAAGTGGAATGAACACCCAAACCTTCCCACTTGTTTGCTGCCTTTTTGCAGGGTGGTTCCAGGGAGCGTAGCATGCTTCAGGTGTCCCCCAGACTCCCTTGAGCCACATCTACACTTTTCCAGTATAAACAAGAGTAAGCAGGGACTAGAGTGCAACCCTCAGAGGGGCAATGATGGTGGTGACTTCATCTGAGTGAGCCAGTATGAAGTGGAATTGCATCAACTCTGAAGTGTGGCACTCTTCTCGTTTGTTTGCCAACCCATTCGAGGCTATTTCAGAAGCAGCAAGAGATCAGTGTCCTGTGCTTGTCATCCTTATCTAGGAAGCATGGAGTTTCTAGGTTCCCAGAGGAACCACAACTGAATATCTTTGGTGGTCTTAAGAAGGCCCACTCCCTGGACTCTGTGAAAATGAGCACCTGAACATCTAAGAATGTACCTTGGTATAAGGTGAGCTCTGAATACGTTAAGCACATCACCTACATATATTATCACTGGTAGTTACCTGTCTGGCCTATCAGCCTTGGGCTCATCAGGTACACTCTCACTTGCTTCATCTAGTCCTTTCCAGTGAGGAATTGCACCACTTGCTTCTTTTTTAGTGATTGCCAGAATGTGGCATGGTCCACTCAGCATAAAGCGAACAAAGTCCTCAAAATCAGGCTAAAAAACATAACTATTCACAGATGAATTGCAAGAAATCTGAGTCTATAGTCAGAAATGAGATGGCCATCTGTGATAGAGGAATTCACCAAGTTCTGTTCTGAAATTGCATTCTCATACATTATTCAAATATCTGTCAGTTTGTTTGGGAAGTCTTTTAATCAATCACTTCAGACAACAACATCATAAAATGTCTCAACCAAAATTAACTAAAACAATTTGCTATGGTTTTAACTCCTTCAGTTCCACCCTTCAGTTTCATAAATGTACATTTTCAGCAGGAAATAACTTTGGAAACCTGTTGGTTTTAATCTTTTTTCCTTGTGTGTCAATTTTTTTTTTTTTTTAATATTCTGAATTTCATAGAATGGTTTGAGTTGGAACGACTCTCAAAAGGTCATCTAGTCCACCCTCCCTGCAGTGAGCAGGGACATCCTCCACTAGATCAGGTTGCTCAGAGCCTTCTGGTGTCCTCATCATAAGAAGGACACAGAGCTGTTGGAGAGAGTCCAGAGTAGGGCCACAAAGATGATCCAAGGGCTGCAACACCTCTGCTGTGAGAATAGACTGAGGGAGCTGAGGATGTTCAGCCTGGAGAAGACTCCATGAGGACCTTACTGCTGCCTTCCAATAGCTGAAGGGATCCTACAGGAAGGCTGCAGAGGGACTTTTCATAAGAGTGTCTAGCAACAGGACAAGGGGGAATGGTTTGAAGCTGAGGAAGAGCAGGTTTACACTGGATCTGAGAAAGAAGTTCTCCAATCTGAGGGTGTCAAGACTTTGGAATAGGCTGCCCAGGGAGGTTGTGGCTGCCTCTTCCCTGGGGGTGTTCAAGGCCAGGTTGGATCAGGTCTTGAGCAGCTGAGTCTAGCTGAGAGGTGTCCCTGCCCATGGTAGGGAGGTTGGAGTAGACAGTCTTTGAGGTCCTTTCCAACCTAAGCCATTCTATGATTCTAGCTTTACCTGAAGGTCTATTGTCTTGAGTCTCCATTCTGTTATAATAGGTCATCTGTGGAGCAAGCTTGCAGAGCATTAAATCAGGAATAATTTCACTCACTGAGCAGAAAGGATTCCCCATTCTATATTGTCACTTTAATACAGTTATGTTTCAGCTTAAAATTATACTTAAAGAATGGCAAATAATTGGTTTCTGAATATGCATAGGACACCCTGGACTGCTCCTGAGAGTTCATAGAAGTTTAGTTATTCCCCTTACACTAATGTTGGCTAGGATCTGCTATGGAGCAGTAGTGCTGCCATACATCAAACACTGCTTGCTTTTTCTCTGTCATTGTTCCTCCCATGTTTCCCTCTGTACATAAGTAATCTCAAGTTTAGCTGCCATTCCCATAAAATGACTTCTTTTTACCTCTGTTTCAAAACTGTCTCTGTCTAAACTCAAGCTCTGGCTTTTAAGCTCAAATCCTGGCTTTGCCAAAACCAAACTCTTCAATTCCTTACAAGCTTTGCCTGTTACTTCCTTTCTAAACCACAGTGCAGCCACCTGGTGATTACTCTCAGATTTCCATATTCTGTCTTCAGCAGGAATCATCTTGTCTTACTCTCATTTGGAATGCCACAGGAAGACTTTCCCAGCTTCTCAGTTTGATTATGCCAATCCCTTCCATCAGTGTCTCTAATAACATCAAACAAATCAGTTGTCTGCATGCAATTCCAACTCCTGTCTGTCTTATGCAGATCTTATACAGGAGGAGGTGATCTTCTACAGGAGGAGGTATAAATATTTGCTTAGCAGCTTCATTTTTGTGACTTGGATCCTTCTGCAGAGTTAACTTTCACTGTCATATTGCCAAAGCACTTAAGATATCCAAATGCTGGTTGCTAGACCACTGTCATTTAATAATGACCAGCATCATTTAATTGTTTTTTTTTTTTTACTTTCTCTCTGTCTTTAGCTATTTGTTTCCCCCTAATACAGAACAAGGCCAGGAAAACAAACTTCAGTGGAGGTGCTCTCTTTTTGCCTGTGGCCCTGCTTATTCCCTTTACTACCCTGTGATAAAAAGTGTAAAGAAGAAAAGCTGCAATACAGACAATCACTTACTCTGGAAGAAAATGCATCAAACATATGTATACTATCACACAGAAGACACTTGGGTTTGGTTTTATGCTGCATTTCAACACCTCACAGCCTGTGTTTAGAGTCATGACTACAGCTCATACACATTCTTGGTAACAGAAAGAACCTCAGAATCTTTTGGTGGACTTCAGTATAATTCAGTTGGAAAGTTAGAGTGTTATCAAGCCATACTTGGATGAGTAATTCAGAAAAGAGAAATACCTCTCTATTTTTCTTTCCCCTGCCTACTAATTCTATATTAATTCAGTTCTTCAACATACTAAAAATGCACAAGATTTGCAAACACAAATAGCTACAACAGTGTTTTCACCTGCTCAGTTTGTTTAGATTTTCAGTTTGCTTTTACCTGGCCTTTATTTTGGGCATAGAACACTCTGATTTGCTCTTCAGTCAGCATTTTCTCCTCTGCTGCTTCGATGTGAAATCCTGCATCTCTGATCTGCAATCATTCAGTTATTACTCAGCAGCATTTGAAAATGGATATATACAAAATCATATGTTATAGTAAATATAAAGGATTGACTTTACCACCACAGTCTCTAAGTTCTCATTGCTATTGCAAATGAGGAAGAAAAGCACTTTCCTGCTTGCAGGGTTGACACCACTGATCAGCACAGTACAAATTAATGCCATCCCTCATCATCTGACATAAAATACTGAAGCAGTAACATCAGCCTGAAGACCACATTATTTCAAGTCAAGATTCCTGTGTTTTTATCATCTTTATCAGAAAAGCATTAACAGGTCTTGTGCCAAAGACTGGGCATAAACTTGGATCTACTTAATCTTATGTCTTGCTGCTATGGCTCTCAGTCAAACAGGATAAATGAACCTCCAAATTCTGTCTACCTTTTGTTTAATTTCTTCTACACGTCCCTCTAGGACATCATCAGGTTTGATGATTCCAACAGAATATCTAACTGCTTCTTCTGGAAAAGGAAGGGAAAAAGAAGTGCCAGTTAATGCACTGATTAAAATAAATAAGCAACTTATTTTTCAGTTACTTGGATTTATTCGGGTGTCCCCAAATCAAGTTTCTATTCTACTGCTGAGATGATTAAAGAGTGGTTCCCAAAATGAAAATTGCTACAGCACTTAAAATATGTCTGGGAATGCAGGACTATCTTTGGCTGTTCCTGGAATCCACATTCCTGATGAATCACTGTTGTATTGTGTAATAAGACAGAGAAATGGACCACATACAGGATTTGTAATACTGTGCTACAAGGTCTCATAGGGTTTATGAGGGGGAAAAAAAGGCTAGGCTAAAGCAATGGTCATGAATATGTCACTTGAAGAATACAATAAAGAAGGCATCAAGAGGAAGAAGGGACACAGCTTAATGCATGTCTCTGATATAATGCCTTCTCACAGGAAAAACAAGGTAAGATTGAGGAGAAACTGGAGCAGTTTATTCCATTTCAACCTTGCTGAACGGCATCCTGTGCCTATATGAAGCTGCAGGAAGCTTCAGCAGCCACAGATAACAAGGACAGAAAATATCTAAGTCCCAATTCATGTCAAGCCTGAGGTAAATCATAGAGATGGGATTCACAAGCTGGATGGTGCTCTTATTCAAGTCTGTTCTTTGTCTTTTAAACCCAGTCTGAGACACAAGGCATGCCAGTCCTTCACATTAACTCTTCCAGTCTCTTCCAGCTGTCTCCATCTTGGTACTCCTGTAGACCATCTAAGGGTTAAGAAACACCCCTTCAACTGAAGTGCTACACTAACACAAGGACTGTAGAAATGACTTTCAGGCACTAGTTTTACACTGCTGCTGTGTGTCAAGGACCTGAAGCATGAAGGCTCCCAAAAGTGGAGGCAGGGTTGAAAATATTGCTGATAGTCCAATATCTTCATCGATGATCTGGATGAGGGCATCGAGTCAGGCACCAGCAGATTTGCAGCTGACCCCAAGCTGGGGGCTGATGTTGCTGGGTTGGAGGGCAGAAGGGCTCTGCAGCAGGACCTCGACCGCCTGCACAGATGGGCAGAGTCCAAGGGGATGGAGCTCAACAAATCCAAGTGCCAGGTGCTGCACTTTGGCCACAACAACCCCATGCAGAGCTCCAGGCTGGGGTGGGAGTGGCTGGAGAGCAGACAAAGAGAAAGAGATCTGGGGGTGCTGATTGACACCCACCTGAACATGAGCCACCAGTGTGCCCAGGTGGCCAAGAAGGCCAATGGCATCCTGGCCTGCAGCAGCAAAAGTGTGGCCAGCAGGAGCAGGGAGCTCATTCTCCCCCTGGACTCTGCACTGCTTAGGCCACACCTTGAGTCCTGTGTCCAGTTCTGGGCCCCTCCATTGAAGAAGGACATTGAGGTGCTTGAGTGTGTCCAGAGAAGGGCAACGAGGCTGGGGAGAGGCCTGGAGCACAGCCCTATGGAGAGAGGCTGAGGGAGCTGGGATTGGTTAGCCTGGAGAAGAGGAGGCTCAGGGGAGACCTTCTTGCTGTCTCCAGCTACCTGAAGGGTGCTTGTAGCCAGGAGGAGGTTGCTTTCTTCTCTCAGGCAAGCAGCAGCAGAACAAGAGGACACAGTCTCAAGCTGTGCCAGGGGAAGTTTAGGCTGGAGGTGAGGAGAAAGTTGTTGCCTGAGAGAGTCATTGACTGCTGGAATGGGCTGCCCAGGGAGGTGGTGGAGTCAGCGTCCCTGGAGGTGTTCAAGGCAGGTTTGGACGTGGCACTTGGTGCCATGGTCTGGTCTTGAGGGCTGTGGTAATGGGTTGGACTTGGTGAGCTTTGAGGTCTCTTCCAACCTTGGTGATACTGTGAGACTGTGATCTTCATTTCTTACAGAGGGAAGAGTCTGCTTGGTTTGATATCCCCAGTCACAGCCTCTCATATTACTAACTCAAAGGAAGGCCTGTTACTGCTGTACATAATTCCCAATCAAACAACTGAAAAGACATTTGGGGTTTTTTTCTTTCTGTTAACATTTCTAAACTCAAATATACTTACCTTCAGGTACATTCTCTTCAACACTCTCCTCTGATGATTTCTCCTCTAGGAAAACAAGTTCACTGACCTAAACCAATTACAAACAGAGCAGAAGCACATCACCAGTGCAAAGTTACAGTCAGCCACCAGAACTTTACAACACTTATCTAAAAGTAAGGACATGCTTGGTATCCTGGAAAGGGAGAAATTCTAAGGAAGACCTTGGGTTAGTTTGATTTTCCTGAACTGATCTGTGGTTTGTTTAAAGTTGCCTTTTACTGTAAGCAGAGTTCTTTGATCTCCATTTTCACTCAAAGCAAACAATGAGACCTGACTTTTTGCCGTGTTTTCATTTGTTTCATGCAATGCACCAAGTTATGGCTGGAAAACACTCAGGCCTGAAAGAAAAAAAACATGACTAAAACCTTTACACATCAGTGACATTTTGTCCTTCTTTCCATTTCTTAATCTGTAAATGTAAGTCTGTGCAAAGTATCATTTAACTGAAATGAAAATGTAAAGCAAACCTCATGTCACTGTATTTTAAGGAAAACCAAAACATAACCTTAAACATTAACAAAACCATTATCACAGGCATTGACAGAAACCAGGCAAGTGCAATAAAAATGCTTGTTTAGATTTAAGAATCTGTTTTGTGAGTACCTCAGTGCGCTGTTTCTGTCCAGCTTCAATTTCCCTCTCTTCCTGCACCAGCTCTGTTATTTTCTTACTCAGAAGAGGAGCATTTACACCTCTCACTATTGCAATAATTTTACCATTCTGTAAGAGAAAATTACACTCTTGATAAGCCCTTGTCACTTAGTTTATACATTCACTTGAGGTTCAGAACATGTTATTTATTCCAGCAACAGGACCACTTTGTGTGTCCCCTGAAGTGAATACTTAATCTACTACTGCCTCTGCTTGTTCAGAATGAGCCTTTCTTTCTTTTACTTCCTCTCTTCCTCCTCTACCTAATGTTCTGCATTTATCTCTGGGCTCACCATTAATAGTACTGGTAGAAGGAAATGCAAGTGTAGAATTTACTAACTTTACATTTCTATAACCTGGAGTTTCTATCTTTTTATTTACATCACATTTCACTGCGTGCTCTCCCACATTCAGGAGGATCACAGAGAACCTAACTGGTATTGTTTTCACTTGGCAGCCATTTAAAAGATATGTAGATGTGATGCTGAGGGGTATGGCTTAGTGGTAACCTGATAATGCTGAGTTAATAGTTGATCTTGGTGATCTTAAAGGTCTCTTCCAACCAAAACAATTCTATGATTCACATTCAAACCTGAAAGTGTCTTGAAAGCATCATTGGTCTTGGCCCAAATCTGCAGGAATTACAATCCTAGCATCCTCAACTAACCAACCACCTCCTGAGTGAGCAGTGGAGAATGAGAAGACTCTGTCCACATACATTAGTGAGAGATAATAAATATTCTTTTTGATGATTGCTCAAGTGTGAAAAACAATTTTGTTTATCTGAAAGACCTTAAAGTGGCAGGGTATACAAACTCGTTCTCCCTGAGGGAAAGTGTGCATAAAATAATCGTTTCAGTGTAGCCACACAGAACATTTTAATGTGAGGCAACCCTGGAAATACTTACTTGGGTTTCTCACTGAGGAATTACCCAAACTGTGGCTACCCCAAATCTTCTGTGGCTGTTTGTTCAGCAGCCACAACAAAAATGTTCTTAAGAGCCACAGATTTAGGCATCGGGAAAAAACCTCAAGTAAACAACACTTGAGAGTGTGATCCTACATACAATAAAACAGAAATAGATGATTTTTACAGTGTTATTTTAAACCTACTGAAAAATTAAAGGCAAAACTAGTGTACTTACAACACAAAAAAGAAATGCAGGTTCACATGTATTCCTAAATGGTTGCAGAGTTGCAATGCTGTCAGCCTCTGCCTGAAGTAAGGTGAGGAAGATTACTTATGTAAGTGTATATACATAGCACACACACACACATATATATAAATGTATATCTAACAATTGTAAATGTTAGATACTTTTTATATATGCATATAAAAACATTTTTGCCCACAAGGAAACTGTAGTCTTGTATACTCTGTTGTTACACACTCAAAGTGCAGTCTTATGTAAAGTTAACACTAGTGATGAACTGTATTGGTACCATGGGATTGGCCTCCCTTCCTACTTCAGTAGCTACTCATGGGAAAATACCTCATCCTAGCACCTTTCCCAGGTAGGTTATAGCAACATGCATAAATATGAAGTCCATGCAGCCACAGAATCACAGAATAGCTTAGGTTGGAAGGGACCTTAGAGACCATCTACTCTAACCTCCCCACCATGAGCAGGGACACCTCGCAACTAGATTCGGTCATTCGAGACCTCATCCAACCTGGTCTTGGACATCCCCAGGAAGGAGGCATCCACAGCTTCCCTGAGCAACCTATTTCAGAGTCCCATCACACTTGTAGTAAAGAACTTCTTCCTAAGATCTAGTCTAAACCTACTCTCCCTCAGCTGCAAACCATTCCCCCTTGTTCTGTTGCTAGGCACCCTTAGGAAAAGACAGAAGAGATTATACACTGTGTTGAGTTCTTTGTGACATGCTTAACTCTCTGAAAGCATTTGAGATGACCTCTGAACACCACTGCCTGCTTTTTTGTGTCTAAACCATGCAGGTATTTTCTGGAAAAATGCTTTGATTGGGAAATTGAAAGTTTTCAGTAACATGAAAAAGAATGAGTTTAGTCAACAGCAAAGGAAACAAATCTGTGAAAGAAGCTTATGTACATTAAATANATAGTCCCTCCCCAGCCTTCCTGTAGCCCCCTTCAGATACTAGAAGGCTACTATCAGGTCCCCTCAAAGCCTTCTCTTCTGCAGGCTGCAGAGCCCCAACTCTCTCAGCCTGTCCTCATAGCAGAGCTGCTCCAGCCCTCTGAGCATCCTCGTGGCCCTCGTCTGAACCCGCTCCAACACTTCCATGTCCTTCCTGTGCTGAGGGTTCCAGAACTGCACACAGGACTCCAGGTGGGGTCTGACGAGAGCAGAGTAAAGAGGCAGAAATATGACTTATACCTGCTCTTTTATGCTGCTAGAATAGAGGAGTGTTTTTATTATTACACTTCTGTGATAGTTTACTTTTCAATTTCCCATTTCTGTTCTCTTAAAAATGAAATCCAGGGGAATGGCTGGGGAAAAAAAGTGTAAGAGCATTTTTCAGGGATGTGAGAATTTTAAATATGATAACCCATAACACAGAAGCCTAAAATTCAGAATCATACAGTCAGACTTCTAGTTGTTTCTGGACTCTCAGCAAGGGACAAAAAAGGGAGCTGACATCTCAAAAAATTCCCATTTCAGATCCTTCTATGATTATTATGATTTCTAATCTACACTGGGAAAAGGATATATATGTAGAAGAGGCAGCAGTTAGACCAAAATTCTGTCAGCTTGGTATAACAACAGTAAAGTGAAAGTTCTGTGTATGCAGAACAGATCAAAATTCTGTCAGCTTGGTATAACAACAGTAAAGTGAAAGTTCTGTGTATGCAGAAGAGATCAAAATTCTGTCAGCTTGGTATTAAGGACAGTAAAGTGAAAGCTCTGTGTATGCAGACAGTTAAAAAGATGCATTTATAATAAAGTGTAAATAAAGTTCCATGCAGAATTTACATCCTTACCACTGCAAAATGCAGCACATCATCCTCACTGAACTCATTCTTCAGTTTTCTGAATAAACTCAGCACAGCTTTGCAAGGACCACACCAAGCTTGATACACATCTATTACTGGAATGGAATTAAAAGCAGCTGCCTTGTGGAACTTAACAACATGAGACATATTTATAAATGTCTTGGAACAGTGGTGGGAAGGCATTTGTGTGCATTTTTCTGTCTTCTAGTCACAGAATTGCAGAAGTTTAGAGGTTGGAAGAGACCTCCAGAGATCATTGAGTCCAACCTCCCTGCCAAGGCAGGATCCCCTAGGGTAGTTCGCACAGGAATGCATCCAGGCAGGTTTTGAAAGTCTCCAAAGAAGGAAACTCTACAACCTCTCTGGGCAGCCTGCTCCAGGTCACCTTCAATGACTGTACTGTGAATACATCCATTTATCCAATGGATACATCAGTGTTTCCTCCTATGTCAATTACTTTAGACACCAACAAGTATTCCAGATGATTAATCCCAATTAGATCTATTCCTGCCATATTCCTTTTCATTGTTGATTTTCTTTTCCCACTATTGGTTTTCATTCTTATTTAGATCTTTATTCTGCAGGACTTTTATCTCCCTGAGCCCACGCAGATCTTTTCTTTCCCACTGCTGCTCCTCTGTAGGTATGACCCAATTCACGAGAGAGTAAACAAGAAGCAGTAACAGTACCTACTACACCTTTTGTCAGCAACATTTCATCCCACTGGTTTTGATTGGTTATGATGGTCTGCAACAAAATTAATTTACATTTTTTTACATCTCAAAAAGGCAGGGGAAAAAAAATGGTTCAGACAATTAGGATTTATACCTGGAGCTGGACTTCTTTCTTCTTGCCTGCCATTTCCCTGTGATTCAAGGAAACAAGTCAAAATATAAAGAAGATTTATCAGTTTTTTAAAAAAGAATACATGACATAAAGAACTGATTTATGTGGGGCTTGGTACAGCACTGCTTTCTGGTTGCCTTAAAAAATAACTCATCTGAAGCCCTTATAACGATGGCAGTAAACACCCCAGGTCAGAATTCAACAACATGCAATGTGTTTGCAAACCTCATTTAGCACAGGAAACACACCAAAAAAAAATCTAGTTCCTTAATCTGGTCATGTCTTCCAATTTTCTTTTGCCCTCAGCAATTTTTCAAGCTTATAATTACTCTGTCCAGAATAACCACAGGGTCCTTGGAGGAGGCAACAGCAGCTGTAAGAGTGAGCCATTTCAGAAAAAAGCATTGATTAAAAGGCTTCAACAATCATGACGTCAAATCAGGCTTCCTGTTTTCTGAGATGCACAAAAAGCAACGACCTACACGTGTCAGAATGAATCTCGATGCATTCATCATTCTGCCATTAATAAAAATCCTGTAGGGCAGCTGCTCAAGTCCCCCACTCATCCTCCTGGCTCTCTGCTGGACTCTTTCCAGCAGATCCCTGTCTCTTTTGAACTGGGGAGGCCAAAATTGGACACAACATTGCAGGTGTGGTCTCGCACATATGGAACAGGACCTGAGGGTTTGGTTGATGAAAAGCTCCACATGAACCTGCAGTGTGAGCGCAGCCCAGACAGCAACCCTGTGCTGGGCTGCAGCAAGAGCAGTGTGGGCAGCAGGGCAAGGGAGGGGATTGTGCCCCTTTGCTCAGACCCCACCTGGAGTCCTCTGTGCAGTTCTGGAGCCCCCAGCACAGGAAGGACATGGAACTGNCAGGACAAGGAGGAATGGGTTTAAACTGGTAGAGAGGAGATTGAAACTGGATGTTAGGAAGAAGTTTCTTGCAGTGAGGGTGGTGAGACTCTGGCACAGGTTGCCCAGAGAGGTTGTGGGTGCTCCCTCCCTGGAGGTGTTCAAGGCCAGGCTGGATGAGGCCTTGAGTGACCTGTGCTAGTGGGAGGTGTCCCGGGGCTTGGAACTGGCTGAGCTTTGAGGTCCCTTCCAACCTAAACAATTCTATGATTCATTCTATGAAACACAGCGAACCAACAAGCATGCAGGCACACCCCGGCTCAGGACAAAGTTCCCATTACGCAGAGGCTCAGCACCTTCAACATGCACCCTCCACGACAAGCAGTCACGCAACAGCTCGGCTGCCTGCTCACCTCTGCCTGAGGACAGACCTCGCTCCTGCCCTGAGCTTGCCACTCGCCGGAGCCCGCCCAAACACTGCCCAACTGCCACTTCCGTAACGGCTCGAACGCCCCCTGCAGGCGCTTACCCCTCACAGCCGCCTGGCGGCTCAGTCTCCATCGCCCTCTTTTGTCAGGCTGGGGCTGACGAGGGAGCTGCCGGTAAGCAGGGCGGGAAACGGGGAAGGAGCTGAGGGACCAGGTGGTGCCATTTTCTGTACTGTCTCCCCTCTGTTTCTAGGCTGAATTAAACCTTAGCCTTTAAAATGTGAGAAAAATAATCATAGAATCATAGAATGGTAAGCTTGGATGGGACCTCAAAGATCATCCAGTTGCAACCCCCTGCCTACCTCCCACTAGAACAGGTCACTCAAGGCCTCCTCCAACCTGGCTTTGAACACCTCCCTGGGCAACCTGTGCCAGTGCCTCACCACCCTCACTGCAAACATCTTCTTCCTAACATCCAGATTCAATCTCCCCTCTGCCAGTTCAAACCCATTGCCCCTTGTCCTGTCATGACAAGACCTTGTCAATAATCCCTCCCCAGCCCTCCTGTAGCCCACTTCAGATCCTGGAAGGCTACTATCAGGTCTCCTGGAAACCTTCTCTTCTCCAGGCTGCAGAGCCCAAACTCTATCAGTCTGCCCTCATGGGAGAGCTGCTGCAGCCCTCTCAGCATCTTCATGACCTCCTCTAGACCCGCTCCAACACTTCCATGTCCTTCCTGTGCTGGGGGCTCCAGAATTATGCACAGTACATTCTGCCTCCACTCTGTGGCACTCTGGTTAGACCCCACCTGTAGTGCTGTGCCCAGCTCTGGAGGCCTCAGCACAAGGAAGATATGGACCTGTTGGAGCGGGTGCAGAGAAGGACACAACGATTTTACAAGGGCTGAAACACCTCTGCTGTGAGGACGAACTGAGAGAGTTGGGGTTGTTCCACCTGTAGAAGAATGGGCTCCAGGGAGATCGAATTGTGGCCTTTCAGTACTTAAAGGGGTGTAGAAGAAAGATGGGAATAGAGTTTTTAGCAGGGCCTGTTGTGACAGAAGGCATAGTGGCTTAGGCTAGATATAGCTTTAGACTAGATGCAAGTTTGCAGATGGCACCAAGCTATGTGGCACAGTTGACTTGCTAGAGGGCAGGGATCCATCCACAGGGATCTGGACAGTCGGCAGAGGTTGACCCAGGCCAACCTCATGAAATTCAACAGGGTCAAGTGTAAGGTCGTGCACCTGGGTAGGCACAATCCCAAGCACAACTCCAGGCTGGGTGGTGAGTGGCTGAGAGCAGCCCTGAGGAAAAGGCCCTGGGGGTCTGGGGTGATGAAAAGCTCCACATGAGCCTGCAGTGTGAGTGTAGCCCAGACAGCAACCCTGTGCTGGGCTGCAGCAAGAGCAGTGTGGGCAGCAGGGCAAGGGAGGGGATTCTGCCACTTTGCTCTGCTCTCATCAGACCCCACCTGGAGTCCTCTGTGCAGTTCTGGAGCCCCCAGCACAAGAAGGACATGGAAGTATTGGAGCCAGTGCAGAGGAGGCCACCAAGATGCTCAGAGGGCTGCAGCAGCTCTGCTGTGAGGACAGGCTGAGAGAGTTGGGGCTCTGCAGCCTGGAGAAGAGAAGGCTTCCAGGAGACCTTAGAATAGCCTTCCAGGATCTGAAGAGGCTCTAAGCAACCTAATCGAGTCAAAAGTGCCCCTGCTCATTACATGGGAGTTAGATTAGATGACCTTTGGAGGCCCCTTCCAACCCAATCCATGATTCTCTGTTTCTATATAATTATGAGACAATGGGGATGAAAAGAGGACGTTTTTGTAATAGCAACAGTGACCAGAGGATGGTCTTGCAAACCAAATAATGATGACCACTCATGCTCACCTTTCTTTGGTGCAGGTTTGTGACAGGGTGCTGTTTATCCAGATCCAAGCTTGCAGCTCAGCAGCCACCAGAATTCACCGAAGGTAAAGTCAAAGTTTATTTGTACAATCAGAAATTATGACTAGGCCAGAGTGTCAAAGGTCGAGGCTCAACTGTCCATTAAATAAAAGATAGATGCTTTCTATTCACCCTTTTGGGGAGTGAAGGGAAAAGGAAGATCTACGGAGCAGAAAAACCTAAAGTAGCTTAAATAAAACAACAACAATATAAAGAAAGTATAATAATATTAGTAAGAAAAGAATGACATTTATACAAAACAAATACTGAGTTCCCCTGGAGTCCAGGCAAGACTCAGGTGCAGATGGGAAATCTGTTCAGGATCTGAACTATGAAACTGGATTCAGGAATTCACACACTGGATTGGCAGACAGGTGAGTAACAGCACTTAAAAGAGCAAGAGTAGATATTCTTTCTCACTGTTAAATTGTCCTAAGTTAAAGGATGCTCATTCTGTAACAGGGTGAATGAGGAAACACTTCCACAGAGCTGCAGAGGTTTTCATGCTGAGGTTGTGCTTATATGCCCTAACAGCTTGCATCAGGTCGATTAAATGGCAAGACAAACTTCACATTCAAATCAGAAATATGTGTTAGAGAATCACAGAGTCACAGAATGTTTGAGGTTGGAAGGCACCTCCAGAGATCATTCAGTCCAACCTCCCCAGCCAAAAGCAAGATCACCCAGGGTAGTCCACACAGGAATGCATCCAGGTGGGCTTTGAAAGCCTGCAGAGGAGACCACACACCCCCTGGGAAGCCTGTTCCAATGCTCTGTCTCCCTCACTGTAAACTCTATATGCATTTATATAGTCAGTGCTAAACCATTTTCTAGATTTTTTAGCTTTGGACTGGTTTAAACTCTATTTTCCTGCTTAGATGTGGGGGAGTGCCCTTGAATAATCTTTTTTTTTCCTGCATGAAGCAGAAAAACAACTTTTGAAACCATAATAGGCTTACAAAATTGGACAGAACTGCAAAAGAGGAGAGACTTGGTTCACTTGCTGCATGGAATTTAAAACCCCAAATATCTGCTGTGTTTTTTGGTGGGGGAGGGTATGTGTGTTCTTTCACAAACTGCTACCTTCTTATTCAGACCACTTTCTTCAGGAATGCTCACTTTTTCATACATTAGCTAAAAAAAGAAAAAAGAAAATAAAAAGGAAAAAAAAAAGTCTCACAGGGAAAGATTAGAATGAGGTAATGCTCATGTAGCAAATGTTAAAAGGCTGATGCAGCCTGTTCTTCAACCACTCTGCTAGAATGGCTTATGGTCATGCTTTGGATGTCACAAAAATGTTTAATGCAAGGGGATGCCATTCATAAATATGGTGTTTCAAAATATTGGACTTAGGAGATCGAGTTTCCCTGCACCCACTCATCACCACATTTGCAAAACTTAGAAGTATTTGAGTCATGTTTGCTAATGAGGAGCTGAATTTCTTGGCTCTCCTACTGTGTTTTCCTCGTTATCTTTTTCTAATCCTCAACGTTTTGGTGAGAAATTAGGTCTAAAAGTTACTCCCTAGTAATTATTGGGTAGAAATATGGCCTGACTAGGTGATGGGTAGGAAGGAAGGGAAATAGGAAGGGCTTTGAATAAGAAAAAAAATATTTTCTCCAGCTTTTTACCTTTAATCTTTTCCTTTCTATGAATTTACCACATTGTACTAGTGTGAATTTATTTGGGGGAATAACTGTCAATAACTGCTGTGTCTCTTGGTTCCTGGGCTGATGTTTGAAACATCATTAGCTACACAGACCAGAAATCAAGACCTTGATTAGAAGTTGTTCCTGATTCCCATATTGCTTCCTCCATCCCCCACCCCCCAAAGAAACCCCAAAACTTCTGTCAGAATGTTTAGCTGTCAACTTAGGCGGTTTTAGTGCAGCTTGTTGGTTTTATGTAGTATTCCTCTGGGAACTACTTGAAGGAAAGAATCCATAGAGTTGTGGTCAACAGGATGGAGTCTAGTTGGAGGCCTGTGACTAGTGGGAGTCAGTAGTGGGACCAGTTCTGTTTAATATATTCATCAATGCCCTGGATGAGGCCACAGAGTGCACTGTCAGCAAGTTTACTGATGGCACCAAGCTGGGTGCAGTGGCTGCCACAGCAGAAGGCTGTACTGGCATTCAGCCAGGCTGGGACAGGCTGGAAGAGTGGGCAGGGAGAAATTGAGTGATGTTCAACATGGACAAAGGGAGAGCCTGGCACCTGGGAAAGAACAACCCCAGGGAGCAGGATAGGTTGGGGACTGAGCTGCTGGAGAGCAGTGAAGGGGAAAACGATTTGGGGGTCCTAGCTGATGAGAGGTTGAACATGAGCCAGCAATGTACTCTGGTGCCCAGGAGGGGCAATGCCATTCTGGGGTGGATTAGAAGGGCTGTGGTGAGTAGGTCGAGAGAGGTTCTCCTGCCCCTCTACTCTGCCCTGGGGAGGCCACATCTGGAGTCCTGTGTCCAGTTCTGGGCCCCCTAGTTCAAGAGGGACATAGAACTGCTTGAGAGTGTCCAGCACAGAGCCACAAAGATGATGGAGGGAATGGAACATTTCCAGTTAGGAGGAGACCCTGAGGGAGCTGGGGCTGTGCTGCTGGGAGAAGAGGAGACTGAGAGGTGACCTCATCAGTGTTTACAAATACGTAAAGGTGAGTGCCAGAAGGCTGGAGCCAGGCTTTGCTGGGTGATGCTTGATAACAGGACAAGAGGCAATGGGTGGAAGCTGAGACATAGGAAGTTTCATTTAAACATGAGGAGGAATTTTTTTCCTTGTGAGAGTGACAGAAACCTGGAACAGGCTGCCCAGGGGCTCGTGGAATCTCCCTTTCTGGAGATATTCAAAACTTGCTGGATGTGTTTCTGTGTGATCTGACATAGGTGATCTTGCTCTGGCAGGGGGGCTGGACCAGCTGAGCTTTCAAGGTTCCTTCCAGCTCCTGGCATTCTATGACTCTATAATTCTAATAAACACTATCAAATAACCCTGCAAATCTGCACATTCAGGGAAGCAAGTATAATAAAAAACACCATTAATTAAATTGTCAATTATTTTAATTGTGTTTGTGATAGTAATTCTGTAAAAAGCAAAACCAGTATCATAAAATCAGTATAATAAAAGTCAGTTGCATGCTGAACAACAAGAGGCAGGGGTAACAAGAGGCAGAGGACCTTTGGAAGTCCTCTCCAGCCCAAACCATTCCATGATTTTGTGATCTAATCAGCCAGCACAAAACACCTCCCACCATTTCTGCCTAAACTGCAAACAGTATGCAGGAAATTTCCTCTCCTCTGCACATCATGAAACTATTAATTCTTCCTAACATCTGGTTGGTTGGTTTTTGTAATTCTTAGCTGTTACTTAGCAATTTACTGTTAATTAGTGCGTGTTAATTGTGTAATCTTCCTTGCAAAATACAAGGCCTTTGAGCAGAGTATTTTGTTTCCAGTACTGTATAAAAATCTGACACAGTTAGGGGGTACCATCTGCAGCAGACACTGATGGGTTCCAGGTTGCTTTAGGCAGTAACTTACTACATGCCCGCTGGAGGTTTACTGATTGCATCAACTAAACGTCTTGAAAAAAGATCTAATGATTCATCTTGGCTGCTCCAAACAATCCACAGGGCGTCATTTGTACCTCTTCTCAACCACAAAAGAACAAGTGGACAGGGGAGAGATTACAACAGAAGTACTCATTTCTTGTCCTGAGGTCTCCTTTCCTTCCTCTTAAGCTGATCAGGGTAATTTGTTATAAATGCTGTGTTTGTTTGTTTTGATGAACTTTAAAAATCTACGTGGTTATGAACTCCAGTAACTCAAGGTTACACTAATTTTAGCCTGAGATTTGCTACAAGTTTTGGCTTAGGTATTTGTATTTCAAAATCAAATGAAAGTGTGCTTCTCATTCAATAATTTTATTACTTTTCAAGAAGGCCATTGTGATTCATATTCCTTTTTTGTTTGTTTGTTTGTTTGTTTTAGAAATTGAGACATTTATGTTGAGTTAGCAAATTCAGAAATGAAGGTAAAAGCTGACATTTTAGGCAGCAAGATGAGGAAAAAAACATATTCCTAGCCAATTACCATGTGCAGTTCTGGAGCCCTCAGCACAGGAAGGACATGGAAGTGTTGGAGCAGGTCCAAAGGAGGCCACAAGGATGCTCACAGGGCTGGAGCAGCTCTCCTATGAGGACAGGCTGAGAGAGTTGGGGCTCTGCAGCCTGGAGAAGAGAAGGCTTCAAGGAGACCTTAGAGTAGCTTTCCAGTATCTGAAGGGGGCCTACAGGAAGGCTGGGGAGGGACTATTGCCAAGGTCTTGCAATGACAGGACAAGGGGCAGTGGGTTTAAACTGGCAGAGGAGAGATTTAGACTGGATGTTAGGAGGAAGTTGTTTGCAGTGAGGGTGGTGAGACACTGGCACAGGTTGCCCAGGGAGTTTGTGGCTGCTCCCTGCCTGGAGGTGTTCAAGGCCAGGTTGGAGGAGGCCTTGAGTGAGCTGTGCTAGTGGGAGGTGTCCCTGCCTGTGGCAGGGGGTTGGAACTAGATGATCCTTGAGGTCCCTTCCAACCTTGTCATTCTATGATTCTATGATTCTATGAATTGTAATTGTTAAATGATCTTTGAGACATTCCCAAGGTAAACTTGCTGCTTTGTTTTGGTTTTAAAGTTCTTTATGAATAATGGGTAGTCTTCTATAAAACATATAGAACTGAATATGGCAAATATTGAACCTTTTGCTTTGGTGGATTAAAGAAGCAGTGTACCTGTGGTTAAAAAAGGGTGAAGACACTTGCTGAAAGCTATAGCATGATATAAATGTAGCACACCAAATATGAATAGAGAGAAAGGCTGTTGGAGAGAGTCCAGAGGAGGGCCACAAAGATGATTCAAGGGCTGCGACACCTCTGCTATGAGGATAGGCTGAGGGAGCTGAGGGTGTTCAGCCTAGAGAAGCGAAGAACTCTGGGGGGACCTTAGAGCTGCTTCCCAGCTTTAAGATCTGGATCTTAGGTCTTAAATCCAGATCCTACAGGAAGACTCCAGAAGGACTTTTCCTAAGGGTGTCTAGCAATAGGACAAGGAGGAATGATTTGAAGCTGAGGCAGAGCAGGGTTAGACTGGATCTTAAGAAGAAGTTCTTTAGTAGGAGGGTGATGAGACTCTGGAACATGCTGCCCAAGGAGGTTGTGGCTGCCTCCTGCCTATGGGTGTTGAAGTGTAGGTTGGCTGAGGGCCCTGATCAACCCAGTCTAGTTGAGAGGAGTCCTTGCCCATGGCGGGGAGGTTGGAGTAGATGATCTCTGAGGTCCCTTCCAATCTAAGTCATTCTATGATTCTAGACCAAATTTGTCCATATGTGTACAGAGCAAGACTGTAAGCTGGCAGGAAGAAAGCCATATCACTTTTCAACAGTTGAAATAAGTTCAGAAATTCAGCCTTAAATTTTCTACAGTTTTCAGTTCTATTGTATTCTTCTTCCCTGTTGCCCATTGCTAGCTTTCATTTTCTCCACCTTGTCTTTTGCTAGAGCTGAAATAAGAATCACTTATCCTGGAGGATAATACAACTGTATTGCTTGAAATTGTTAAGAGAAATCAAATATGTACATTCTGGAATAGCTTCTACAATGTTGTCTCTTGCAAACAGGGAGATAAACTTGCCAACAAGTGCTAACAAATGCTGAAAAGGAATCATTTCCAGTTTCATTACCTAGGATTGATCCACATGTGCTTCTCAGAAAAAAATATCCTGGAAAATAGGTGTTTTGTTGTGTCTATGTGCCTATCATGTGTTGAGAGTAGTTATCTTGAACATCCTGATATATAAATGAAGGAGAATTGTTTTCAATCCTTGAGATTCATTATGATTACTGCCACTTGCAAGCTTGCTCTGTATTGAGTCCATTGATCATTTTTGGATCATTGAGATTTGTTGTCAGTGTAATTTTCAACAGATGAAGCAAATAAAGCAATTAAAGGAGCCTGTTATGTTTTAGGATGAAGGTAGATACATTTTGATTATCTGCTGCTTCAGTTACCAGAATTGCTAGAGATGCCTGGAGCATCATGCAGCAATTCAACTGTGCAATATGTGAATCATAGACCCATTTCATAGAATCATAGAACTGTTTAGCTTGGAAAAGACCTTTAAAAACAAATCTGGCCATAACTAAACTATGTCCCTAAGCAGCATCTCTACACGATGCTGTCTTTCAGCACAAAGATGTCTTTCAAGGGCAGCTTTATGGATACGGTGCTTATTAGCACCATGAGTTCATCACAAAGTTCACCTGTATCACTGTTAAAGCCCCATAAAAGCATGCTTGGAAAACATCTCCTCTTCTTGGTGCTAAAATGTCATGTACTAATCCTAGGAGTCTTACAAGAGCAGTGGATCAGCTAAGCAAAGAGTTGTGTCAGCCACAGCAAGAAGGCTTTTTCACCTAGAGATATTCTTATCCTTTAATTGGTAGATTTCTGTACCTGGCATATAATCAGACCTGTTTGAGCTCCTCAAAATATTTTCAAGACAATCTGAGTTTTTAGTCAGTATTTGAACATTGTTTCAAGGTGCTCTTAGAACTCTGAGGATTAGTTCTCAGCTGTAAATTGACTACAGCACTCAAGCAGGTTCCATCCCTGTGCCATAACGTGCTTCTCACCATCATTTTTGTGAGACTGGTTTGTCATCCAGAATCTGCAGTAAGACAATCATTTCCTTTGAGTTAGGGATTTCCTGAAGGTCATGCCAAGGATGATCAGTTCCCAGGCTCTTTGTGTGTGTCCAGTATTGGCCTCCCTATGATATCAAGACTATGGAGAACAACTAGGACAACGTGAGTATGTCCTCAGGAAAGAAATAAAGCAGAAAATTCTAGTAGAGCAGAACAACAAATTTATGAGTGTTGATTTTCCTGTTTAAAAATATTCTTTCATCAGTTCTGCTGCCTTCACTTATACATAGCAAGCATGGGAGTGCTTTAGCAAGCTTGTTTTACATGGGATAATACTTTTCTGTTTTCAGACATTTCAATATCTTTGTGTTTTCAGTTACTAAATGCTTTTCTTAGTTCTGTGTGATCATCCTTGTATCAAGCTGGGGGGCTTCACATTTACACTCAGACTGTATGTATATATATATTGTATTTCCAGCTCTTGGTGCTACAGTATAGAAAGGACATTGAGGTCCTGGAGCACATCCAGAGAAGAGTGATGAGGCTGGCAAGGGGTTTGGAATGTCATAGGAGGAGTGGCTGAGGGAGCTGGAGTTGTCTAGTCTGGAGAGGGGAAGGCTAAGGGGAGATCCTTCAAAGAAATATGAATGGTGGAGGAGTAAAGCAAGGAAATGGTGACAGCTGCAGAACAGCGATGAGCTTGTACTAAAACTTCACACTTACTTTCTCTCACTGTTCTGAAGTGACAGACATGTGATGTCATGTAAACAGCCAAGCAGCAGTGCAGTTGTCACTGCTTCTCCCTTCCTGCAATCTCTCAGACTCTTCTATAGAGATGTTTTGTCCTTAAAATAAGAACCATCTGGAAAAAAGAGCAAGGAATAAGCTGGTGGGTCTGAAACATCTCCCATCTAGGTGGATGCTTCAGATACATCTCAGGCATTTTGCTGAAAAGCTTTATTACTTGGTACATAATTAACATACACTTTGGAATACTTTCCCTAAGGGCATTTTCTCCTGGATTTTTGTGTTCCATGATGCTTCCTTTTGTCAGGCTGAGGTTTTCCTGCAAGAGTATGTATTTAGTACTAGCACATTTAAGGCAATGCTTGTGCAACTGGTTAGAGTGGTTTAATGCCAAACTAACTATCTGCAGGTCACCACAGCACTGTGATGTTGATCTCAGCGTAAGACAGACATAGACATTGTTGGAGTAAGTCCAGAGAAGGCCACAAAAATGATCAAAGAGCTGGAACAACTGAGGAAAAGCTGAGATTGATCAACCTGGAGAAGAGAATGCTCAGGGAAGACCTTCTTGCAGCCTTTCAGAACTTAAAGGGGGCCTCCAGGAAATATGGGAATACTCCTTTTAACAGGGCCTGTCACAACAGGACAAGGGGTGATGGTTTTAAACTAAAAGAAGGGAGATTTAGGTTAGATAGAAGGAAGAAAATGTTTGTAATGAGGATAGTGAATCACTGGCCCAGGTTTCCCAGAGAGGTGATAGAAGCCCCATTCCTGGAAGCATTCCAGGTCAGGTTGGATAGGGCTTTAGGGAACTTGCTCTAGTTTGAGATATTCCTGTTTATTGCAGAGAAGCTGCACTAGATGACCTTTGGAGATCCATTCCAACCCAAAGCATTCTAGGATTCTTTGAATCTCTGATCATTATTGCCAGAATTAGTAGATTTATGTTAATGTTTCTTTGGAGCTTCCATGTTATCATAATTTCATCTACCATATTTATTGAACTGATTAGGCTGTCCTAACCTTGTTCTTCCCTAGAGCTGAGGGCAGTAGGCAAACCTGTACTGGAAGGAAAAAGCCAGCAGATGGCATTAACAGCATTGGGAGAGCCTTACAGGCTCTGGAACTGGCAATGGATCTGTCATAAGCTTATATATATGTCTGTGTGATAATGCAGCAGGTGGTTTCATGCGTGCTTTGTGGAAGCCACTTCCTTCTACGGCAAGATTGAAATTACTCTTTAAAGAAAAAGACATCTGATGCCAAAAAGTAATAGTCTTGTTAGTAAGACTTGAGCAAACTCATTTTCATCTTCCTTTTTTTCCTGTGTGCTAGGGAACTCTATAGACTATATTTATCTTTTAGATGATAACAGAATAATATAAAGAATAAACATAAACCCGAAATAGAATAAGCAAGTGTGGCTACTGCATAAACCTTACATTTCTCACCCTTCCTTTTTCTGTCACGAAAGAAACTTGGCTTCAGATGTTGTTTGAAAAGATGCCACAGAGTGGCAGAGTGGCTTGGGTTTGAGAGGGGAACATCCTCCCTTTCTGCTGTTTTTTATTTCTGTCTATGTGTATGTTAGATTTGGCTGTTCCCACTTATTGATTCTCTTTTCTGTTCAGATTTTAGTTTTATCATCCTTTCCTATCTTTCAGTTTGTAAAAACCATGCTGCCTCACTAGATTTCAAGCTGGGCAGTTGTAGCTCACTTATGCATATTTCTTGTGTTCTGAAGTTTTGTTTCAAGTCAAAGGAAAAGTTGTAACTGAAAGGAGGCTTTGCTTTTTAAAGATCTATAGTCTGGGTTCAACTACAGCTTCTAATTTTCGTTTAGATCTTTATTTATGACTCACTGAAACGCTTCTATTCCTAGTAACTACTTTCTGCATAACCAGGCTTTCTGCCATCAATCATATTGTCTGATCAGGCAGAAGGGAAAAATGTAAGGAATGGTAATATTGCAGCAGCATTGATGAGCATTCTCAGAGCTTTAACAGGGTAAGTGTCAGCAGTGATGCACTTAAACATCATCTTTGCAGCAGTACTGAGAAGTGGAGGAAGAAGGCAGACAAGTTATTGACATTTATATAGGTATCTCATGTATGATCAACTTAGTATTCACTCCCATGTGAAAGCAAATGTACATATAGGAGAGGATTATGTAAAGTGAAGATTTCTACTTGAACCACATCACTTATTAATGTAAAATTATGAATGGATGAATACCTTTCCGCAAGAAAAGGCAGAAAAACTGATGCAGATGTGAGGATTTGCTGTGCGTTTTTCTAGCTGATTAATTTATTCTGTAGCAGAGAGAGAGCAGGGAATTGGTAAGTTCTTGCAGAAGCTCAACAAAGCAGCTCAATTACGACTCACCTTGGAAACATGAAGCAGCTCGTTTACAACTCACCTCTGAGATCCTAATTTCCTTGGCTGTGCTGTTTGCTTTTCTTTTTAAATGTGGTTATGTCAGTAGCAGATTGGTTTCAAACGACTTGCCATGTGTTGTGATTAGTGATTAATAATGGAGAACTTGAGACTAAATTACATTTCTGCACCAACCTCATTGTGATAAATAGCAGATATGGATTCTGCATACATCAGGTAACTCAGGTCATAACCCACAAATTTACCAGCATTGCACTGCCCACTGTGGTTGACTTATGGTAAATATTTCCAAAAGTATAATAAAAAGGTCTAATGGGGCCATGAAAAGTAAATTGTAAAGCACTGTAAATTAGGCCAGTGATGCCTTTTACAATAATATGTGTAATGGGAAGGTCAGAAAGCTTGGGTGTTTTATCTGGCAGTGTCTGAGGTGTGAGACCTGATCTTATCAACATCTATAAGTATCTGAGAGGTGGCTGTCAAGGTGAAGGTCCCAGGCTCTTTTTGGTGGTGCCCAGTGATAGGACAAAGAACAAAGCTAGAACAGAGGAGATTCCACCCCAACATGAGAAGACATTTCTTTGTGGAGAGGGTGATGGAGCACAGGAACAGACTGCCCATGGGTACTGTGGAGTCTTCTTCTCTGGAGACTTTCAAAATATGCCTGGATGGGTTCCTGTGCAGCCTGCCTTAGTGATCCTACTTTGGCAGGGGTGTTGGACTCAATGATCTTTGGAGGTCCTTTCCATCCCCTAACATTCTGTGATTCAGTGACATGTCAACTTAGTTGTTAGAGCCCATTTATTGCCATTTTTCTCATACTCAGCTACTCCAAGTTGGACAGTCAAAGGCAGATATCTAGCAGATTGTTGAGTTCTGATGTTAATTCTCCTGTTATCTCAAATGCTTATTTGCAAAAGGGTAGGGCTGCCTACTGAAAGAACCTATCTCTTCAAGACAACTTGCTTAAGCTATACAGTTTATCTTTTGGGTGGTTACAGTAGCAGTGAGTGACTTTGTGATGCACAGGATGCTCAAACAGTAGAAGGACAAGAAGAGATAACACCAACCACAGAGCAATTTATTACAGCCAAATGGAAAAAAAGATTTGGTAACCTTCTCTAATCATTCTTAAGAACACTCTGTTCAATGTTATGCACTTCTGCTCTTTTTCAGTGTGTGTTTTTCAAACAGTAGGCTCTCTGACATAATTGTTTTCTGGTGGCTTCACTGGTATGAGGGATATTCCCAATTTCAGATAGCTTTTTAGTGGTATGTTTGTCTAATGAAGCACACAGGTTATCTGTTTAGAGGCCAGCTCAGCTCATGGTGAGGGACCTGACAGAAACGGCTACTTTTTAAGAGGAACTAAAACATAGGAGGCACAAAAACTATTCAGACAAGTTCAAGAGTTGTCATTTGGTGACTTGGCTACAGCTGAGGAGGAAACACAGAGAAAATGTGCTAGAAGCTTTCTGAGAAGCTGAGAAGTGGGCAGACACATCTGAGCATGATGGAGAAGGAAGGGAAGATGGCTAGTGAGTAATCCCACTTGAATATTTCATGGCACCAAACCCAATAAAAAATTGTCACAATGCCAGCAAATATCACAGTTTGGTGAAACAGGTTTGATAAAAATTATGTCAGAGAGGCTTCTAATGGTGGCATATTTTGAGTCAACTAACATAAAAAAATTACAACACCAAACACAGGAAACAGTTATCGGAAAATGCATCTCAGTGACTTGAGTTAATAATGAAAGCTTCATGCTGTGCTCTCGATGCTGCCACAGCTATTGCCTGTGCACACACAACATTCTGTGCAATAAAACTAGAATGTCAATGAGAGTGACAAAGCTGAAGACTTCTTCTGGTAAGATTACAGGAAAACCTGCTTGACAAAGTACAAGTCAAGTCAAAAGAAGAGTGGTTATGTGGCTGGCTTTCTGCTTGCTACCTATCTTTGTAATGAAAGACCAAATGTCATCAGGTGCTTGAGAGAAAGACAGCTGCATGCTGGGCTGTAGATAAACCCAGAAACCTTACACACTGCTGGAGATTTGCTGCAGGGCAGCAGATACTTCCTCAACATTTAAATGACTGTGTTGCTAGCTGGTCAATCAAGCTGAGCTTGCATCACTTTGCATTACTACCTGTTGAGTTCTATGGACAGAAATGCTGTGTTTTAAAACATCTCTGTGAGCTTCTAACTTCCAGCAATGTTATGAAACAGCACATGTTTTCTTTAGATGGAGTTTTATTGTTTCAGCATCTGATCATCTCAGTCAGATATTTCGATGGACAAACTCTAAGCCTCAGAGAGGAAAACTTGAGTGTATTAGAATAGGACATGGATCATTACTGATCATTCCTCTTGCTGGAACAGAACAATTGTGCAACTAGAAGTGCTCAGGCTTTGATTCATACTGGACACCTCAATACAGGAAGGGCACAGACCTGAGGGAGTGGGTCCAGAGGAGGGCCATGAAAATGATCAAGAGGTTGGAAAACCTCTGCTGTGAAGACAGGTTGAGGGAGCTGGGGGTGGTCAGCCTGGAGCAGAGAAAACACTGGGGAGACCTAATAGCNAAAACCTCTGCTGTGAAGACAGGCTGAGGGAGCTGGGGGTGGTCAACCTGGAGCAGAGAAAACACTGGGGAGACCTAATAGTGACCTTCCAGTATCCGAAGGGAGCCTGCAAGAAGGGTGGAGAGAGACTGTTTGCAAAGGCCTGAATTGGTAGGATGAGAGGCAATGGCTTCAAACTAGGGAAGAGTAGATTTAGATTGCATGTAAGGAACCAAATTCTTTACATAAGGGTGGTGAAACACTGGAACTGGGGAGGTGATTGGGGTCCCATCCTTGGAAATATTCAAGGTGAGGCTTGACAGGGCTCTGGACAACCTGATCTAGTTGAGGTTGTCCCTGCTGAATGCAGCAGGGGTTGGACTAGATGACTTTTGGAGGTCTTTTCCAACCCAGACCATTCTGTGTGATTTTGAAATGCTGGGTGATGCAAAGCAGAGCAGGATGATGCAGTGTGATGCTAGTACTGCAGATGTGCCATCAGTATCCATGCCTTGTATTAGTTTTTCCTCATATCACTTTTGGAAAGCTACTACTGTAATGCTGATACACAACACAAGAAAGTTTGGCAAGAGAAGAGAAGTTTTCTACAGCTCTGATGGATGGGAAGGAGTGGTGTTAATCCTGTAAAGAAGTCTGCACTGTTAATTCTATTGAGTGTTGGAAGATTATTTTTTATATGTATTTCACTGCTGCCCACTGGTTTATCTGAGGACATGTAGCAGTACACTGTATTTAAGAGCAATGAATCATAGAGTGACAGGACATTCTCATGGCATTGTGGTGTGGCACAATTACTCCTCAGTTCAGAGGCTGATGAGTTCTTTCCTCTTAATTCTTATAGAAGTTTCAACATGCATGCTCCAGAGCAGCTAATAGTGCTGTTTAATGATTGCAAAACTGAGTCCTTGCATCATTGTCAGGTCTGTTTGAGATATTCTACCAGACTCTTCCAAATCTACGTAGAAAAGATTTCTCAGGATACCACAGGGAATAGTGGCATGTGTTGACTGCTTGAGGTCTTACCATGATTTTTTTACATAGAATCGTAGAATGGTTAAAGTTGGAAGGGACCTCAAAGCTCAGCCAGTTCCAACCCCCTGCCATAGGCAGGGACACCTCCCACTAGAGCAGGTCACTCAAGGCATCA